>VZQC01010238.1:5772686-5964142 GCA_009823505.1 Rhizomys pruinosus | reverse complement strand
AAAAAAAAAAAAAAAAGAAAAGGGGCACAGGTGGATGAGAAGCAAAACAGTCTACTTTCTCTGGAGCTGTTGTCTTGGACTCTGGTCAATTCTGGCTGTTTCCTTTCATGGGCTGACAATTTGCCCAGTAATAACCTTTTGATCCTACTAATGAAGCACAAGCAATTAGATATATAGCTATTTAAACCATACTAATTGTTATGATGGGTTGCTTTGGTATATACACAGATGTTTGGATGGTATGTTAATCCATGAATTAAATTTTTTCTGTTAAATATGACAGGGTCTTACTGTGGCTTATAACATCTCCTAACGGGCTGGAGAGATGGCCTAGCGGTTGGGAGCGCCGACCGCTCTTGCAGAGGACCCGCGTTTGATCCCCAGCATCCACATGGTGGCCGAGAACCGTCTGAAACTCCAATTCCCGGAGAACTCCAGTTCCAGGGGAGTCTGACACCCTCTTCTGACCTCCACGGCATTCCACGACACAGGTGCACAGACTTGCATGCAGATAGTACATTCATACACATACAGAAATAGATAAAATTAATAAAGAAAAATAAATAACATCTCCTAACCATTAGAGGACGTAAGCTTGTGGCATCAGCCGTGGGTTATTCCTCCAAGGAGAGAGCTTATAGCCAATTAGATTTGGGATATACGAGCATATGGCTGCCACTGCTGCACAGTATTTCCAGGCAGGTGAGGTGTAGCTAGTGCTAACAGAGGAGTATTGCTTGACTCAAGGAGACCTATATTTGCTTTATTGGTTTAGTGGCCTTCGGTAACACTCTCTGGTATTCCAGAGACCATCTGTACACTTGCAAGTGTGGTCTCAATACATCTTTCCCATGTTTACATCAGGTCTTCGACAGCAGGGCCTTATCGTCTCTCTTCTTGCAGGTATCCCAGTTTGGAGGCAAGGAGCCTTAACCTTTTGTGGCAGCTTGGATCCCCTGGCCAACATCTCCTTGGTAGAATAATCCATTGCTGATGTCAGAGCACCTGTATTAATATATTTTGCTTAAGTGCATAGCTTAAGGAGACTTTAGTATTATATTTGGTTCTGAATAGAGAATAATCCTTTTCACAGTTCCTATGTCTATTAGTCAATAAAAGAAGACAGTTTTACCAGTTTTATAAGAGAGTACCTCTATAACAGTTGGCTCCAATTTACAATTGGAGAATGACCTCATCATCATCATATTTCTCCTTGTTCTATGGGGGGGGGGAGGTAAGAAAGTCTCTCATATTAAAACCTTTGCAGCACCTGGAGCAGTGGCGGGCTGCTCCTGAGCCCCGGCACAGGAACTCACTATGACACCTGACCCAGACCCAAACCCATGACCCGTATCCTTCTGAATGATCTCAGTAATAATGGTTGTAGGTCTTTTTGAAATGCTTTATAGAATTCTAACATGAAAACATCTGGCCTGGGCTTTTTTTAGTTGGGAGGTTTCTTATTACACCTTCAATTTCTTCATAAACTATGGATCTGTTTAAGCTCTTGATCTCTTCTTGGTTGAGCTTTGGTGTTTCCCGGGATTTCAGATATTCATCCATTTCTTCTAGGTTTTCAAACTTGGTAGAGTATAGGTTTTTGAAGTATTCCCGTATAATTTTCTGGATCTTTTCCTTGTCTGTTGTGATAGTTCCCTTTTCATTACAAGATTGTATTGATGTGGAGTTGTTTCTTCTTTCCTTTGGTTAACTAGGCTAGAGATCTGTCTATCTTGTTTATTCTTTCAAAGAACCAACTTTTGGATTCATTGAATTTTTTTGTATTGTTTACTTTGTTTCTATTTCATTGATTTCTGCTCTGATTTTTCTTATTTCTTCCTGTCTGTTGTGTTTAAGTTTCATCTGTTGTTGCCTCTCAAGTGCTTTTAGCTGCAACGTTAGATCACTCACTTGTTCTCTTTCTGTTTTTCTAATGTAGGCACCCAGGGCTATAATCTTCCTTCTTAGGTCTGCTTTTAAGGTATCCCATAGGTTTTGTTGTGTTGTATTGTCATTGTCATTCAGTTCCAGGAATGTTTTTATTTCTTTATTTATCTCTTCTTTGACCCATTCATTATTCAAGAGTGTGTTGTTTAGTCACCATGTGTTCTTGTAGGCAGTAGGGCTTGTCCTGGTGTTAATATTGAGATTTATTGCACTGTGGTCTGATAGAATGCATGAAATTATTTCAATCTTTTTGTATTTGTGGAGTTTTCTTCTGTATCCCAGTATGTGGTCAATTGTGGAGAATGTTCCATGGGGTGCTGAGTAGAAAGTGTATTCTCTGGTATTAGGGTGGAATATTCAGTAGAGTTCTATGAGGTCCATTTGGTGTATAATATCGTAAAGTTCAGATGTCTCTCTGTTTATTCTTTGTCCTGTTGACCTGTCCAAAGGGCTCAGTGGGGTACTGAAGTCCCCTACTATGGGTGTACTGGGGTTACTGTGTGACTTGTGGTCCTGGAGAATTGTCTTTAAAAGTTTGGTGCACCAGAGTTTGGTGCATATTTATTCATAATTGTGAAATCTTCCTGTGAATTGTTCCTTTGTTAAAAATGTTCCTTTGTTAAAAATGGACTTCTTTGTCTCTTCTGATTTCTTTTACTTTGAAGTCTATTTTGTCTGATATTAAAATAGCAACACCTGCTTTCTTTTTGGTACCATTTGCTTGGAATATTTTTTCCATCCTTTCACTTTAAGGTGGTACCTGTCCTTGAAGGTAAGATGTGTTTCTTGTAGACAGCATATAGATGGGTTCTGTTTCCTAATCCAATCTCCCAGTCTATGTCTTTTGATTGGGGAATTTAGTCCATTAATATTTAAGGTTATGACTGATAGGTTTGTGTTGCTTCTTTTTGCCTTATTATCCATTTGCAGTTTTGGTTTAGGTTTCTACTTCTGCAGTTGTGCTTTTATTGATTTCTCTTTCTAGGTGCCTGGGGATGGTTGCTCCTTTCTTCTGTCCTTTGAATTGCTTCAAGTATTCTCTGACAGTTTGGTTTTCCGGACATGCATTCTTTCATCTTGTTTATGTCAGGGAAGGTTTTTCTCTCTCCTTCAACTATAATATATAATAATATATAAACATTTTTGCTTGGAATTGTTGGCATCCTGTCACAGCATTGTTACTGTGACCATGCACCGCACCCTAAAGATGGCGCTGACTTCCTCAGGAGGCTAGAAAACAACAACTAGCCACCTTTTCCGCATGTAGCCACCTCTTCCGCGTTAGGACAGGAACTGCACATGAATTTGAGCCCATTCACCTAATATTCTAATGAGGCTTTGGCCCCTATTGTGCTATAAGCCCATACATTGGATATGCTAATGGGACATTGGACAGTGCACCATTCCAGAGCATACTCAAACCCTCTAGACTGCTATATAGGCAGTGCCTCTTCCTCATTTCGGGGTCCTTCTCACAAGAGAGCTGTGTACACAATAAATACTGCTACAGAAGAATCCTGTTGTCTGCGTAAAGTTCTTGCCAGTGAGACTGCTGCGCGTGACATGGAATAGTAGCCTGGGTTGGCATCTATTGTCCTTTAACACTGGGAATGCTTTGCTCCACGTTCTTCTTGCTTTCATGGTTTGGACTGAGAAGTCAGTTATGATTCTGATAGGTTTCCCTTTGTAGGTAACTTGTTGTTTTTCTCTTGTGGCTTTAAGGATTTTTGTCTTTGTTTTGGGTGTCTAGCATTTTAACTATGATGTGGCGTGGAGAGTTTCTTTTCTGATCTTGTCTGTTTGGAGTTCTATGTGCTTCTTGTATTTGTATTGGTATGTCTTTTTTTAGTTTGGGGAAGTTTTCATCTATTATTCTTTTGAAGATCTGATCAATATCATTCTCTTGGGATTCTTCTTCTTCCTATAGTCCTATGATGGGGAGGTTTGATCTTTTCATAGTGTCCCACAGTTCCTGGTTGCTCTACTTTTGTGTATTTTTAAATTTTTCATAATCTTTACATGAGGTTTGTTTTTAGTTTTTCTGTGTTATCTTCCAGGTCTGATATCCTTTGTTGTGCTTCCTCCATTCTGCTTCTGAGGCTTTTTCCATTCCTTTCCTCTTGATTGGATGAGTGTTTGATTTCCTTTTTAATTTCCTCTTCTGATTTTTTTTAATATTTCCACTTCCTTTTGGAGCTTCTCAGTCTCTTCCTGTAGCTCTTTGCTTTGCTGGTTGGTTTCCTTATCTGTTTCAACATGGGATCTTTTCAGTGTTTCCACTTCCTTCTTGAGTTCTTCATTCTCTTTTCTTAATTCTTTGATTTGCTCTTTATAATCTTGCATTTCTTTAAGGAAGTTCATGATTGTGTTTCTGATATCTGTGTCCTGGGCCATCCCCAGGGGGATCCCACTGTAGGAATCTTCCACAGGGTTGGTAGAACTTGGTGTGGGATTATCCAGCACCTTTCCCATATTGTCTCGTCTTCATGTTCCTGGCATATGGGATTCTCCTTGCCTGTATTCCAATGTGAATCCCAAATGCCTCTTCACTGTGTTGAAGGCTTGCTTTGCTTTGCTTGCCTCCTTCAGATGCCTTCATAATCCCAGTTGGCGAGGGGGGAGTGCCAGGGGGCTCTTTAGTCTGCCCAGTGCCTGCACTTCAGGAGGTCTTGGGAGATCTCTGATCTCAAGACTCACACAAGGCCACCTTTTATACCAGCTGGGAGGATAACTCCGTCCCCACAGCCACGAAAGCCAATTAAGTCAAAGAAAACTAGATTAACTGGATTAAATCAAACAACAATCCACCTTGATGAAGCACCCATCTCCTACCTACCTACCTGCGCTTCAGGAGGTCTTGGGAGACCTCCTCAATATTTTTTTATTTGATTTTTTTAACAATAAGTAATAAGTAGTGAAAACAAGCATCCTTCATGTAAAACCAATTTGCAAGCAGCTATGCCCAAACCCACACAGCCCAAGGCTCCCAACATCCAGCTGGAGGCACTTGTATGTACAATCATGTTGATCAAATAAGAGTCCAGTCTATATTGCCATAGTTTCATCATTCACCCCAATCACAGCGCTTACATTCTCCCATGCCCCCTCTTCCAGCAGATTGTTCCCTAGGTTTAGAAAAGGGGCACAGGTGGGCAAGAAGCAAAACAGTCTTTCTCTGGAGATGTCGTTTTGGACTCTGATCAGTTCAGGCTGTTTCCTTTCATGGGTTGACAGTTTATCCAGGAATAACCTTTCTTTTTTCCTCTTTTGTTTATTTTTTTAAGGGATTCTACAATATAATAGCACAGTTGTTTTCAGATCACATTGACGTTACTCAGTTTGCCGTACAATTAGGTAATTGGTTCATTTTTTAGAGTGAGTCAAATTATTAAGCATAAGCAATGAATGTAAGTAACATTCATGTAAAACCAATTTGCAAGTATCTATGTCCAATTTTTGAATAACCTAAGGTTCCCATAATCCAGTTGGAGAAGCTTGTATGCACAAGCATGTTGATCAAATAGGAGTCCAGTCTATATTGCTGTAGTCTCATGATTCACCCCAATCTCCCCGCAGTCCTTACATTCTACCTTGCCTCTGCTTCCACAAGTTGTTCCCTAGGCTTTGGGAAAGGGGCACAAGTGGGTCAGAAGCAAACAGTCTATTTTCTCTGGAGATGTCATTTTGGATTCTAGTCTGTTCAGGTTGATCCCCTTCATGGGTTGACAGCTTATCCAGTGATACCTTTTTAATCCTACTAACAAAGCACAAGCAATTGGGTGTACAGATATTTAAGCAGTACTAATTACTATGGCAAGCTAAGCTGTGAGCATAGACACTGATGCGTGGCTTCAAACTATACTACAGGGCTATAGTCATGAAAACAGCCTGGTACTGGCACAAAAAACAGACCTGTTGACCAATGGAACAAAACCGAAGATCCAAACCTGAGCACATATGATTTCAGCCACCTCATATTTGACAAGGGGGCCAAGAAGACACAATGGAGAAAAGGCAGCATCTTCAACAAGTGGTGTTGGCAAAACTGGATCACCACCTGTAGAAGAATGAAAATTAAACCCCTACCTCTTGCCCTGTACAAAAGTCAATTCCAGATGGATCAAAGACCTCAATATGAAACCCAAAACTCTGGAGGTAATAGAAGAAAAAGTTGGCAGCAGACTACAAGACATAGGCATAGGGAAAGACTTCCTAAATCAGAAATCAGCTGCACAAGAAATAAGATCGACAATTGACAAATTGGACCTTGTCAAACTCAAAAGCTTCTGTACATCAAAAGAAACAATCAAGGAAGTGAAGAGAAAACCCACAGAGTGGGAGAAAACCTTCATTGCAGATACATCTGACAAAGCATTAATTTCCAGAGTATACAAACTACTCAAAAAACAAGAAAGAAAGGAAACAAATGAATCACTCAAAAGATGGAGCAAAGAACTGAATAGAGACTTCACAGAGGAGGAATTAGAGATGGCTGAAAAACATCTTAAAAACTGTTCAACGTCACTAATAATTAGGGAAATGCAAATTAACACCACTCTAAGATATCATCTCACTCCAATAAGACTGGCCAGAATCAAGAAAACAAATGATACCAAGTGCTGGAGAGGTTGTGGGGAAAGGGGAACACTCATCTATTGCTGGTGGGAATGTAAACTTGTAGAGCCACTATGGAAAGCAGTGTGGAGAACCCTTGGAAGACTCAAAATGAGCCTGCCATTTGACCCAGTCATACCACTCCTGGGTATATACCCACAAGGCTCATCTTACTGCATATACATCTTTTAAGTTCCCTTTATGACCATTCCCAAGTTTATAGCTCTGTACTGGCCCCAATGTATGATGTATTGATTTATAAATGTGTGTGTGTGTGTGTGTGTGTGTGTTTTATGCACTCATCTCCAAACATTGCAGTTCCTTTAGGCAAAATTTTCCTTCACGTAAAAAGATATTACTTCCTTTGAAACATTCAAGTTTCAAAGGATGACCGCCCCCAAGGCAACCTGGAAGTATCTAACAACAGCTTTTTCTTACAGTGTCACTACACAAGATAACTTATTAGGAGTTTTATGACTTCCCCATTTCTTTTTGCACTCCCTACTACCTAGTCCCATCACACCAGATGCTCAGTGGGAAATGCTATAACCGTGTATGTGATTTATTGATTTTTCTAAATACTGCATGATTTGGAGGTCATAGAAAGTGAATTCAAACTATACACAACAGGCCAGGAGACATGGTACACAACTATCCCCCAGTCTTGTCATCAGTGTTAGGACTCTGAAAGGAGGCATGTTCAATCCCTTATGTGTTTTTTTACATTTATCAAATATAGTACTTTTCATTTTCAACCCATCTTACTTTATGGGTTGAAACTACTTGGGAGAAGTTTTTACTTAGAATTCTTGCCCTTGCTGTGTTTCCATGCATACAGTTTTGCTAAGTCCAACTTAGCTAGGCCCTTTCTAGTAATCTCCAGCCCTGCTCAGCAAGTAACCTGCTTCCCTCCAGTCTCTTTACCTTGATGACATGTTCAATTACTTCTAAGGACTAAACTCATTTTCACAGAATCTTTCATTGCTGTTACAATGTGACAAATGTGAAAAAAATTTGTACACATTAATGGGACATGGCATTTTATACATTCTGTTATGTAAGTAGATAAACCATATACCAGAATTGAACACCCACTGGAAGTCTGTCTAACCTGAATGCTATTAGTAACATTTATTCAATTGCTACTCCTGTGTTTGGTGATGGTAGTGGTGGT
The DNA here is from genome assembly GCA_009823505.1 of Rhizomys pruinosus. Classification (NCBI taxonomy): domain Eukaryota; kingdom Metazoa; phylum Chordata; class Mammalia; order Rodentia; family Spalacidae; genus Rhizomys; species Rhizomys pruinosus. Next base: position 5,956,407 of record VZQC01010238.1, on the reverse strand, counting down.
GGTGGTGATGGTGGTGGTGGTGGTGGTGGTGGTGGTGGTGGTGATAGGTTGCTTTTAGATTTAGCTTTGTAACTTTTTACCTCTTTATTTTTATTTTCTATCTATGAGTGTTTTATCTGTGTGTATGTGAGTTTGCCATGTGTATTCAATGCCTACAATGACCAGAAGAGGGCACTGAGTTCTAGAGTATAAGACTGGAGTTAAAGACAATTGTTAGCTGCCATTTGAGTGCTGGGAACTGAACCTGGGTCCTCTGCAAGAGCATCCAGTACTATTAACTCCTGAGTCATCTCTCTCTCTCCCCTAGCCTTCTTATCTGTAGAATAACAATATTATAGTTAATCAGAAGACTGCAGGAAACATGAATGAGAAACACTGAAATTTTGCTACTACATGAAAAGTGTTCTATTACATTCTAAAGTTACTCAAAAAAAATGCAATATTTCTGTCCTCCATGAGCACATAAAGACACTGAATGGAATATGGTAAAAAAGTAGAAAATATTAGTTCTGAAATCATTCCATTACATGGGCTATAATAGTAGTCACAATAGTAAAAAATAGTTGGTAACTTCATTCATCTTCTGATTGGCCCAGGTCTGCAACGCTGCTTGTATGGTCTCACCTGCCTAGGGCAGGTTAGGTTGATGAGGGACAAGCTCTGCTCATGCGTAACTCTCAGCATACTGGCTATACTACAATAAGCCACACAGATATAGATAGTGGCCTTGCATAGAAATCAGATAGTAGTCTTCTGAGGAAGCAGGTTATCATACAAGGAGAGAGGAGGCTGAATGAGAGCTTTGGGTGATGTCAAAGTGTCATGGCTGACAGCAGTGAGGAGCCACTGATCACTTGTAGGAGAACAGTTTAATGGCATTTATATTCAAAAATGAAAGCTTGACATACAGCTTGGAGAGTGGTGTGGGTGATGTCTAGGCTGAGGTAAGAATGAAATGCTACACAAACATTGAAGAGAAGAAAATGGCAATTGTGGCTGAAGCTAGGTGAGTGTTAGTGGGCATGGTGGCCAGGAAGACTCTTGAGATGGTCTAGAGAACAAGGGTCATCAGTGTATCTGGACAAGGAGAGAGAACAAACATGTACTCATTGTTATCACCTATGACGTTATACCATCATGGAGCAACAGTCGGCCTTCTAAAGGTATCTCCCTTCCTCCTTTCATGTTTCATTAGGGGAAGAAGTTGGAGCAGAGGTGGGAGCCATATGGGAAGTCTGTGTCAATACATTTACTCCACCAAGAGTCCCTTCAATGGCACCTGCATTTAGAGTTCTATATCACAGGGATGACTTTCAGAATACTCTCTATGAAGAAAAAATGAAGGATTGTTGGTGAGGATGAGCAGGAAAAGCAAAGAAAGGGTTATCCAGAGATTGGGGGGCAATAGAACTGTTTCCAGGTGGGTGATGTGAAAGAAAGTTTCCAAAAAAAAAAAAAAACCTGTATTTTAAAATAAAACATTCTATAAAAGCTGATCAACTGATCAGAGCTTCAGTTCCAGTGAAGAGTTAGGAAATGTGCAGCTCCAGAGCATAATTACCATTTACCTTGGGCCATCCCTAAACAGCCATTCCTTGCCCACCTCTGCTTCTGACTTAGCATCCTGTGACTAACATATAAAAACTTTTTGGAATGTATTAACTTGCAGACCACCAGCTTCCACCAACCAAAGGGCTGAGTTTCATCAAACAGCATCTGAGGCCTGTAGCTCCTACAGCTGAGATTTCTCTTTTGCTGTGTCTCCCAAATTAATGTTTCCAGCAATGTCTTTGAAAAGCGTCATTTCCTTGTTCTATTACTATCAAAACTTCATGAAACTGTTTTTACAACAAATGGAATTTGGGGTAACCTGAATCTGTCTTCCCACACCATCTATGGTCAGTCATATTTGGTACCAGAATAAATTATCTATTATCCCCTTCGAAGTAAGAGTTAGGCTTTTGTGTCAACAGTGACCTTGAACAAAACACTTTGTGTTAGCACAGAGTCGCAGCAGCAATCATTGTGCAGGAAGATAAAGCAAAAAACGTCTGCCCTGCCTGCCTAGGAGTGACTAGAAGAAGTTATGTGTCATAAAATTCTCTATGAAAGTGATTACACATTAAAAGCAAAGGATCACAGATGCAGATATAATGGGCATTTCAATTTAATTGAGATGAGAGAGACAGTGACTCCTCTAAAGCTTTTGCATGTGTCTCCTCTGCATAGACATATCCATACCGTGGAGACACAATTTTCCAGAGGCCAAATCAGGTTTCAAGTGTTCTAGATGAGCATTCTAAACACAGTTGTTGAAGAAAGTAAAATCTGGGTCTATTGTATAATGAGATTAACACTAATGATGTGATTAGGCTGGGAGCCTCTTAAGAGCTTATCCAGCATTAAGAGATTCAAGTTCCCATGTTTTTCATCAGTGAGATAAATAAGATGATGTATGTTTCACCATAACTATGAGAGACAGCATAGAGAATATGAACCATAAAGAGTGTTTGTCATTAAAATGTGGTTCCATACTTGCTAGGTTCCACTGTCCACATACATTCATTTATTTAGCAAGTTAGTCATAAAAATTTGGTATTGGTGTCTTAAGTACCTTTCTAGTATTTGACACAATATAAGTTAAGAATAATCAGATTCCTGCATTCACAGAGCCTATTGGGAAAAAAAAAACTACCAAATCAGTAAACAAGAAAATCGCAGACTGTGAAAATTCCTTTAGGAAGTTAGAGACACTGTGGAAGAATCATCAGTGATGGCAAGGCAAGTGTGAAAGTGGTATTTTATAAAGAACAATTAAGAAAAGTTTTTTGAGCATGTGGTATTGAGATATTAAAACCCATTAAACAGGAATTCATTATTCTGGGTAGAAATATTAATAAGTATAAAGGACTTGCCATAAATCCCTTGGAATCCTGGAAGAAAGGAGGCCAACTAGACAGTGGACCAGAGGGGAGTATCACAGGTCAGATGGTCAGACCAAGAGGTTAGGAGCCTCCTCTGTCCTCCTGTCTCAGAGCCAGCGTTAAGGGAATGGATGTGGTCATGTCCAGCTTCTTGTGTGAGTGCTGGGGAGTCTCAGCTCAGATCCTCTTTCTTGCTTACACACGAGTATTCTTACCCACTCACCCATCTCCCTAGGCCTCATTTATAAGTTTTATACAGGTTTTTCATTAATTATAAGATTATGTCTGGCCTTGATGTTTAGAAATATTTTCATCAGCCATGTACGACAGGCTACTACAAAATTTAAACTAAAAAGAAATAGCTCTTGGCTGTCATAAAAATTTTCTTCTCCTGAATTTAGATTTCCATTTGTTTTTCTAAAACCATGAGAAAGAAAATGAAAAGGAAGAGTTAGTTTTTCTCTTGACCTCCAAACACTGCACAAGCCAACACTGAGAGATGAATTTCTTTGCTTGCTGAGTGTAGCCCTCAACCATACAGAAGTGAGAGTGAATGCGTGCCCCACCTCTACCCTCACATATTCTGTCTCACGGTGTGTGGTCTCGTCTTCAGTTCCAGCTCTGCAACTCCTGGGCTCAAAGAAGACTTTTGTTTGGCTGGTGGAAAGTGCTGCTGTATTTCTGCATGACAACTTTCTTCCTGGCTGGATTCCTCCTCCTATCCATTCCATTGAGCTAGCTGTTTCTGTTTGCTTTATATTCCTCCCCTAGAGAGTCAAAGAACATACATTTTCAGACGAAATTGTGTTATGACAAAGCTTTCCCTTTCTGTAATAGGTCTTCCTGTGGTTTAAACGGTCTCCGTATGTACTCTGAGCAGCGGGTTGTGAATTTTTACTTTAAAAGCAGTCGGAGAAAACACTACATAGAAAAAAAAGTACTTGAGCACTGGACTTGTGGAATTGTGGAAAAGAATCCTATGGGATGACATAACTAGGGTAACAAGGACACATGGAGATATAAACAATAACTAGAGCCCAGGTGATCAAGAAGGACCATTCCTTTGAATAGATGGCCTGGGAACTTCTCACCTGACTAGGGAGCAATTATGAAGATAATCTCCATATTTGTTAAGAGTGACATTCCAGGGATCTGTCAGGGCTTGGTAAACACTGCCATGCATGGCCACAGAAATCACTGTATCAAAATACCTGCTCTATGTATTGTCATGTTTGATTTTCATGATTCTCACTGAGGAAACATTTTAATCATGTCATGATCGAATCAATAGAAGCTTCACCATGTATTCAGAACAGTCTAGATCCAGTATGTGATCCCACCACATTACTAGCTATGTGGTCTTGTTCTATGTAAATAGTATCCAGAGTATGAGAACAACTGAGATGATCTGAATTTCCTCCTATATAGCAAGCACAAGAAAAATATCATCCAAGTGGACTGGAACCCAAAACATTTATAAAGTTTGAATAGTTTATAAATTATCTTTAGTTACAGATACTAATGCATGCTTTTCAATGATTTGCATTTGGTTGACCCTTTTAGATAAAGTGTAAATACATTTCCAGATTGTCACAGAAGACTATAGCAGCTAAAGATTTTAGGATTTGTTTTATTTTTTTCAGTGTTTTACCAACAGACTTACTCATGTCTTTGTTCTAAATTCAGGCTCCATGCCCTTATAAACCACATCTTCAACTCCATCTCTGCATAAGCTAAGAAACAGCTTCTGTTGAAGACTTTCTATTAGATGTGCTAGATTCATGTAGAGTAAGAGAAGGGTCTAGGAGCTGGAGAGATAGCCTAGCGGTTAAGAGCACCAACTGCTCTTGCATAGGACCTGGGTTCGATCCCCAGCACCCACATGGCAGCTAAGAACCATCTGTAACTCCAATTCCAAGAGAACTCCACTTCCATGGGAATCCAAGACCCTCTTCTGACCTCTGTGGCATTGCACGACACGGGTGCACAGACCTACATGCAGATAGTACATTCATACACATACAAAAATAAGTAAAATAAAAAAATAAAATAAAAGAGAAGGGTCTAATTCCAACAAGAGCCTCTGCAGTATCATCCTGACCCATCACAGAAGGGATTTTATTTTCATATCTATGCCCATTATCCTATTCCTTGGGCAAATTTGATCTCCCTTCAATTGCTCAGCCAGATTCTTTCTGTGTAACTAACATTATGTGTCCCATACTATGAGAAAGATTCAAACAATCCTCTCAGAGACCACAAATGGGAGCTCACAGGTTTAATGCAGTCAGAAAGGTGTTTTTCTTTTTGTCCTATACCTGTTGTTTACAAAATAAACCATAGACAATTCTGTTCAGTAGAAGTCTGACTTCTGGATAGTCTGGGAGGATCAAACGTCTAGGAAGAAGGAGCCACTTTCCATGTTCAATGATGGAATGGAACGAGCCTGTTGTTGTCCTCCTTAGCTTAGAAAGGTCTCTACTGCCCCCTTCACCTTAGAAATTGCCCAAGTGATGAATTTGCACTATATGCTTAGACTTCATAGACATTTAGGTTTACAAATTTTGAGCTATACACTCCAGAAGACAATAACTGTACTTTTTTTCATTTGCTGGTTTTGCTTTATGTTGTATTTACTTTCTAAGCTTCTGAAGAGCAAGAGTCCTCACTACTGTGTCTTAAATATAGGGGCTTGCCACGCACTTACTGCTTAGTGGTAACAGCAAGGGCACGTAGAGCCTGAACTCTCTGGGCTGTCTGATTCAGCAGCCTCCATATTCCTTCATCTGTTCTACCTCTATGTGCTCATCAATGTGCTGCGGAGGTCTGAAGAGGGCATCGGATTCCCCTGGAGCTGGAGTTAAAGATGGTTCTTACTCGCCATGTGGGTGCTGGTAATTGAACCCAGGTCCTCTGAAAGAGCAGTCATCACTCTTAATAGCTGAGCCATCTCTCCAGCCTTTTAAAAATTAGCTAGTCTTAGCTGGGTGTGGTGGTGTATGCCTTTAAGCCTAGCACTCTGGAAGCAGAGGCTGGTGGATCTCTGTGAGTTCAATGCCAGCCTGGTCTACAGAGTGAGCTCCAGGCCAGCTGGGACTTAAAGGGAGACCCTGTCTCAAAAATACAAAAAAAATTAATAATAATAATTAACTAGTCTGTAGCATGGGGCCAGACTCTTAAAGAAAATTACCTTTCCCTCTCTTGTCAGCTACCAATTGCAATACCTTCTCAGCTAGAGTGGGATATTGTGCCCAAGTCTCTACTCTGGGCTGGTATTGTGTCTGGCCTGAGTGTGAGCATATTTATTACAAACTGTCACAACATGGTGTGCTCATATGGGAAACTCCCTCATGCTTTTTTCTTTAAAACTATTTCCTCATAGTTATCCACCACCTCTGGCTCTTACAGTCTTTTTGTCTCATCTTCCATAATGATCCCTGAGCCCTGGGAGAAAGGAGTGTGATATAAATGTCCAGTTTAGAGCCACGGAGCTTAGATTGGGGGGGGGATTTCCCAGGACCACCTGAAGCACAAGTAGGGCCAGTCACTTCAGTCAGGCAGATTGTTGGATAGTTGAATCATTGTCTTGTGTGGCTGTGGGGACGGAGTCACTCTGCTAGCTGGTATCAAAGGTGAACCTGTTGCCATTGTGAGACTTGAGTGCTCAGAGCTTAGATTGAGGGATTTCCCAGGACCACCTGAAGCACAGAATACCTGGTAAGCTAGGCCTCCCCCCCTCCCCCAGCCATCTGGAATTGCTGAGGGAGTGTCCAAGTGCAACCACAATAGTAATTCTAGGGCACAAGGCAAGGCCATCACCAAGCCCTAGAAACAACATAGAGAAACTGGCTGGCAGGAAGCAGAGTGAGCACAATGTTCAGCAGGGTAGTGACTGGGTGGTTCCTTACTTGGTTTTTGGAGAACCTTCAGAACAGAAAGGGAAGAGTGAGTTAGACTTCCAATATATAACCAAAATTGAAAGCCTGAAACATAGACAAGTCAACACTCCATAAATAAGGAGAAAACAATGCAGGCATCTGAAGGAGGCAACCAAAGCAAGCTTTCAACACAGTGAAGAAACATTTGGGATTTGCATCAGACTACAAACAGAGAGAGACCCACATGCCTAGGGCACAACAAAAAAACAACATGGGAAAAGGGCAGAATAGTTCCCCACCAAGCTCTATCAACCCTGTGGGAGATTCCAATGGTGAGATCTCCCTGGAGGTGGCCCAGGACACAGATCTTAGAGGAACAATTGCAGACATATTCAAAGAAAGCAAAGAATGGAAAGAACATGTCAGAGAACTAAGGAAAGAAAATTAAAAACTCAAGAAGGACCTAGAGGGAGAGAATGACAAACTTTGGAAAGAAGTAAAGAGAGAGAATGAGAAATGACAGATAGAACTAGAGGGAGAGAATGACAAACTCTGGAAGGAAGTGGAAACACTGAAAAGATCCCATGCTGAAATAAAAAAGGAAACCAACCAGCAAAGCAAGGAGCTATAGGAAGAGATTGAGAAACTCCAAAAGGAAGTGGAAATACTAAAGAAATCACAAGATGAAAAGAAAAAGGAAATTGAACACTCATCGAATCAAGAGGAAAGGAAGGGAAAAAGCATCAGAAATAGAATAGAGGAAGCAGAACAAAGAATACCAGACCTGGAAGATAACACAGAACAACTAAAAAGCTCAAGTAAAGATTATGAAAAAATTAAAAATACACAAAAATGGAACAACCAGGAAATTTGGGACACTATGAAAAGATCAAACCTCTGCATCATAGGAATAGAGGAAGGAGAAGAATCTCAAGAAAATTGTATTGATCAGATCTTCAACAGAATAATAGATGAAAATTTCCCAAAACTAAAAAAAAAAAAACCCATACAAATACAAGTAGCACACAGAACTCCAAACAGACATGATCAGAAAAGAAACTCCCAACTCCATATAATAGTTAAAATGTTAGATGCCCAAAACGAAGACAAAATTCTGAAAGCCACAGAGAAAAACACCAAGTTACATACAAGGGGAAACCTATCAGAATTACAACTGACTTCTCAGTGCAAACTATGAGAGCAAGAAGAACATGGAGCAAAGCATTCCCAGTGTTAAAGGACTATAGGTGCTAACACAGGTTACTCTACCAAGCAAAAAGGTCGATTATAGTTGAAGGAGAGAGAAAAATCTTCCATGACATAAACAAGATGATAGAATACATGTCCAGAAAACCAACCCTTCAGAGAATACTTGAAGCAATTCAAAGGACAGAAGAGAGGAGCAACTATTCCCAGATACATAGAAAGAGAAATTAAAAATTAAAAAAAGCATAACTGTAGAAGTAGAAACCTAGACCAAAAATGCAAATGGATAATAAGGTGAAAGGAATGAACATATATCTTTCAATTATAACCTTAAATATTAATGGACTAAACCCCCCAATCAAAAGATTTAAACTGTAAAAATGGGTTAAGAAACAGGACCCATCTATATGCTGTTTACAAAAAACCCATCTCAAACTCAAGGATAGGCACCAACTTAAGGTGAAAGGATGGGAAAAGAATATTCCAAGCAAATGGTACCAAAAAGAAAGCATGAGTTGCTATTTTAATATCAGACAAAATAGACTTCAAAGTAAAAGAAATCAGAAGAGAAAAAGAGGACCATTACATCTTTATCAAAGAAACAATTAACCATCAAGATTTCACGATCATGCATATATACGCACCAAACTATGGTGCATCAAACATTATAAAGATTAACCCCAGCTCACTCATAGTAGGAGACTTCAATACCCCACTGAGCACTTTGGACAGGTCAACTGAACAAAGAATAAACAGAGAGACATCTGAACTGAATGATATGATAACCAAATGGACCTCACAAACATCTACCAAATACTCCACCCAAATAGACAATACACTTTCTACTCAGCACCCCATGGAACATTCTCCAAAATTGACCACATACTGGGACACAGAAAAAAAAAAAACTCAACAAATACAAAAAGATTGAACAGGTTCTAGAACTAAGCTACCATTTATTTATAGACTTAGGAATTTTGGGTATATGGGTGGAGGGTATGTAAGCATGTTTTAGAGTAATATAAGATCAAAAGAATGAGGAAAAAATAGTATGTCATGACATTATGTCTAACCACAGTATTTTATGAGAGTGTTTCTTAGTATTTCTTATAGAAGGCTGCTTGAGCTTTTGTCCAGGCCTTTTCTAAAATATTATAGAGTCGTTAAAAGTATTGGCTAATGTAACTTAGACTTTCTGGATGCTTAACGACCATACTTAATGCCCATACCAATTCGGCTGAGGGTCTTAAGGGATAACTTTGTTCATGGGGGCATCTCTTGAAATGTCCTGCAAATGTGAGTCACCAGTCTTCCTGTGCAGGGAGGTCTTGGAGATCCACTAATGGGACTTCAGCCAGTGTTTAGTCTATAAAGAAGAAAGTCTGTTCATGCTTCCAAAAGGGAAGCCTTGTCTAGCGAGACCTGACTTTGTCCTCAAGCAGATAGAACTGGTAAATGAAAAGCCAAAATGAGCCAGGAGCTCCCTTCTGCCTCCAAAACCTAAGTGACCCCTGAGGACCAGATCCTCAACTGACCTTGAGAAAACAAAACCTTGGTTAATCTGGGCTAACTGTGTGGCCTTAAACATCCAAAAGGAAAGCATAACCAGAAATAAGTAAATAGTAAGGCCTGAGAAATTGTACTTCAGGTATAAAACTTGAGATCTTAGTAAAAAGACAAAAAGTAAAATATAAAAAGAACACAATTGTTTTGCCTGTCTTACTGGCAAGTGCAGTTACCCTGTGGCTGCCACTGCTTTGCCATCCTTCAAAGACGTGAGAAGACACAGCTTTTCAACCTTCCAATATGGACCGAAGACTCATGTCTCTCTAAGAATCCTCCAAACCTTCAGTGCCAGATGGGGACTGCTGAGACATCTAACTTGTTGACTGAGCTAATACTGGGGTTTCGGCCTCTTCAGTGTATAGATTGCCATTGTTGGACTACCCAGGCTGTATTAAGGAGACCAATAAGGAAGATCAAAACAGGACATGGTGCTTACTGGACTTCATTTGGTGACCATGGGAAGGGAAAACCCCAGTGTGGAGCACAAGGGCAAAACTGATGGTGGTTTGGGCTTGCCAAGGAGGAGCCTTCAAACATGACATCTTTCAGCCTAATAACGAAAAAAATCATAAGCTGAAGATGCTAAAACCTATAATATATGTGGCATGCATATATGCATATCTTGGAGTGATGCAAATTGGAGAGAATAACAACAATAATAACAACAACAATGACAGAAGGACTGGGTCAAAGAACTGACTGAAGTGTCGATCTTCTGCATGAAACTAACCTTCTGCATTTAAAGTTTTAAAAGAGACTGAGAAAAAGATGAAAGACATGTTTGGCAGAATGCGTGATCTCTGGTTGGGTGGGGGGTGGCAAGGAATGTGGCACAGATCTAGATTTGATTGAAAATTTTGTATGAAATGCACAAAGCTTCAATAAAAATTGGCTTTGAAAAAAAAAGGAAATGTCCAGTTTAGGATTCATTACTTTGCAGTCTCCTATTCTCTACAACTTGACCAGATATGGGTGTCTGTCTGCATTAATACCCATTTAACATAAAAAGAAGCTTTTCTGATAAAGTTTGAGAGACACACTGATCTATGGGTATTAGGAGTTGGTTTTACAATATGTTGAGACAGCAGAATATTAACAATAAATTCTTCCCTAGGGACAATGAACTGGCTAGCCACCATGCCAAATATATGTTCTATCTCATGAGCAAGCCTTAAAATCCAATCAGAAAGTGATTGGTTATTCCCAAGACATTCATGCCACTTTTGCAATAGTGGGCATAACTTGCTAACCTGTCATTATTTTAGCTCATAAGGTTCATTGCTGGGCAAAATTGATACTGACTTCTTCCCTCTGGTAGCACCTTCCAGCACTGTGAAAGTTAGCCAGCAGGAACAAAGTTTCTAAGTCAATACCAGCTTAATTTCTACATGTTCTATCACTCAATATGGAGTGTCTTTAGCAATAGACCTTACTATTAATTACTGGTGAGTAACCAAGAATATTGGCAGTAGCCAGCAATGTTTGGGGGACTACTGTATCTCATTGACAAACAACTACAACAGGGATAACCCATTCCCAGAACTGGTTTTTTAAAAATTAACTAGTCTGTATTATTTAGGTAAAGGTATTGTCAGCACTTCATAAAGTAACTCAATTTTAACAATTTTATATAACTAAACATAGCATACACACACACACATATATATATGAAATATATATATATATATATATATATATATATATATGGAAGTATCTACAGTAGTAGGTTTCCATATGAATTTTCTTTTTTTTAAGGAATTCTACAATATAATGACACAGTTGTTTGCAGATAACATTGATGTTACTCAGTATGTCATACAATTAGGTAATTGATGCATTTTGCAAGTATCTATGTCCAAATTTTGAACAACCCAAGGTTCCCATAGTCCAGTTGGAGAAGCTTGTATGCACAGGCATGTTGATCAGTTAGGAGTCCAGACTATATTCCTGTAGTCTCACGATTCACCCCTATCTCTCTGCAGCCCTTACAATCTACCACGCCTCCTCTTCCGCAGTTTGTTCCCTGGGCTTTGGGAAAGGGGCACAAGTGGGTGAGAAGAAAACAGTCTAATTTCTTTGGAGTTGTCATTTTGGACTCCAGTCTGTTCAGGTTGTTTCCCTTCATGGGTTGACAGCTTTTCCAGTGATACCCTTTTTAGTCATACTAACAAAGCACAAGCTATTGGATGTACAGGCATTTAAGCAGTACCAATTATTATGTCAAGCTAAGCTGTGAGCATAGACACAGATGCTTGGATGGTATGCTAATCCACAAACTGTGGTTTCTCTATAAAGGGTGACAAGTTCTTATTGTGGCTTATAACATCTCCTAACCACTAGAGGACTTAAGCTTGTGGCAACCACTGTGAGTTATTCCTCCAAGGAGAGAGCTAATAGCCAAATAGATTTGGGATATATATAGACACTTGGCTGCCACTGTTGCACAGTATCTCCAGGCTGTTGAGGTGTAGCTGATATTGATGGAGGAGTCTTGCTTGTCTCAGGGAGACCAATATTTTGCTATTGCTTTAGTGGCCTTTGGTAACACTCTCTGGCATTTCAGAGGCCAGTTGTACGCTAGCAAGTGACGTCTCATAACATTTTTCATGCTCACACCAGGTCTTTGACAACAGGGACTTACTGCCTTTCTCCTTGTATATATCCCACTTATAGGCAAAAGGCCTTTATAATTTGGGGGTGGGAGCAGGTTTAAATCCCCTAGCCAATATCTCATAGGCAGAATAATTCATTGCTGATGTCAGAGCTTTCCTGTAGTAATATATTTTGCTTAGTTACACAACTTATAAACACTGTACTATTGAATTTGGCTCTAGATAGAGAAATATCCTTTCACAGTTCCTATGCCTATCAGTCAGTTAATAAGTTATGCCTGTTTTATAGGAAATTACCACTGTAACAATTGGTTCTAGTTTACAGTTATGGAGTGGTTTCATTACCATCATGTTTTTCTTTTTCCTATAAAGGGGAGAGGTAGGAAGGTTTCTCAGTCTGGAAGGTAAACTTCATTAGGGCCTATTATAAACAGTTAACCCCAATATTATTCAGAGAGATGCTCAGTGTCTGTGACTCAGGCAGTCTGAGATTCCTCTTTCTTTAATGTTCAGATGGGTCAACCTCTCTGCTGGCATTTCCCAGTCCATCCTGTATATCCATAAGTTGTAAGTTTTCAGGCATTCAAGCTTTATCCACAAAGTATAGGATATTTTAAGGCTTAGTGAATTGTTTAGATTAGTTAAATTTAGGTGTAGGTTTTGGTGGAAATGGTAATACAATTGAACTAATTGGGAATATAAAATGTTAATTGGTTTATTTATAATTTGTATTGGGTTAAGGTAAACAAATGGCCTCTATATTTTTCTGAATTATACAACATCACATTATAACACTTTCTTTTACTTGTAGGACAATTTAAAGGAACTAAGCTTAAATTTCCTTCCCAAATAAGTAGCATACAGTCAATGAGAAACAGTTTGGGTAAATTTAATGAAAGCTTATGCCTTGGCTCCTGTTTATGGGTATGTGTAATACAACTTAGGCATATAGGTCAAAACATAGACACCTAAAAAAAAAAAAAGAGGGAGGTGGGAGGTGGGGTAGTATCCTTTCTGGGATACAAATGGAAAACTCTGTGTTCCAATCCTATTGATAAATTTTCAATTTTTCTGATCTTGAAACTAAGAATGGGAGGAGAATTTTATGTTCTCACAGGTAAAAATCACCAATCTAAATGCCTGAATCCATATGAATTTTCAACATGTCTTTAGTGTTAATTATTCCTCTCCATACACAATTATTCCTCTCCATACACAATGAAATATTATTTAGTTGTTAACAAAACAAAATTATGAAATTCAGAGGGAAATGGATGGAGCTGGAAACAGCCATCCTGAGTAAGGTCATCCAGACCCAGAAAGACAAATATCACACACTTTCTCTCATTTGTAGGGGATAGCTTTGAATCTTTAGCCATGTGTGTTTCACTTGGAATACCCATAAAGGTCAAGAAATTATAAGTGGCCACGAAGGCTTTCAAAGAGGGAAGATAGAATGCAGTGATAGAAATGGTAGAAATGGGGGGGGCAGAAAGAGCAGAGTAACATAAATGTTTAACTTTATGGGAAGCTTTCAGCTCTCCTATGAATCTGAAATCTAAATTTATTTCAAAATAAAATGCTTAACCATAAAGGAAAACAATAGGCAAATAATACATAACACTTTGATAAATAGCTGACAATTCCAGAAAGAATGTGGATGTGACTGCTGTTATAAATCATTGGTCTGGTTGTATTGAGGAAAACAGTTTGGTCCCAAGCTGTGTGTGAAGCAGTCAGTGGAAATGCTGCCAGTCTGCATGCCACATAATCTCTGTGGGGGAACAGCTCACCAAAATTCTCAGGAGGGTTCTTGTGCTGATGAAAATAAGAAATGCAAAAACCCTTTGGGGGAAAATTCGAAATTATGCATTTATCTGGTAGGATTGCTATGATTTTTGTCTGGAAATACATAGCTTTTTATTTAAAGGGAAGGTAGAGTCTTTTATAGATGAACCGAAACACAAAGTTTGTTTTCTTTCTGAAATGTAAATGTAGGTGAAAAGATAAATTTATGTTCCTTAGCACAGAGGATAATTTTTTCATAGACCTTTGTTTTTCTCTGTGTATAGTATGACTTGGTCCATGTGTCAAAAAGAAGTTCATTCATTTTTTACCTACATTCTAATTAAGTATCATTAACTGGGTTTTGTAAAATAGATTAATCCAGCTGGTTACCAATAAATTAGTTGGATAAACTGACCCATAAGTTTTGATGAGTAAATGCTATTCTTTGACAGACTTTTTAAGCTATTAAATGCTTTGCCAGGGAAAGTGTTAGGTGTTGAATGAATATGTTATTTGAAGTATAGATTTCCTTAGATTAATTCAGTAACTCTCAAGGTATCCACTCTACTTTAGATATGGTATCAAAGTTTTTTTTGTGTGTATATTTTTGAGACAGGATCTCCCTATAGCCCCAGCTGGCCTGGAACTCACTCTGTAGACCAGGCTGGCCTTGAACTCACAGAGATCTGTCTGCCTCTGTCTCCCGAGTGCTAGGATTAAAGGCATGCACCACCACGCCCAGCATGGCATCAAATCTTAAAGGAACAATGTTGGGTTGGTGATACAGCTGAGAGTTAGTGATGCAACTGAGCACTGGTGATGCAGCTAAAAGTTGCTGGTGCAGCTCAAAGATGATGATGCAGCTTAGAGACGGTGATGCAGCTTAGAGACAGTGATACAGCTCAGAGATGGTGATGCAATGCAGCTCAGAGACAGTGATGCAGCTCAGAGATGCTGAAGCAGCTTAGAGATGGTGATGCAGCTCAGAGATGGTGATACAAGTCAGAGATGGTGATGCAACTCATAGACGATGATCATGCAGCATAGAGACAGTGATGCAGCTCAGAGATGGTGATGCAGCTCAGAGATGGTGATGCAGCTCAAAGATGGTGATGCAGCTCAGAGGTGTGATGCAGCTCAGAGTTGGAGATGCAGCTCAGAGACAGTGATGCAACTCAGAGATGGTGATGCAGCTCAGAGGTGGTGATGCAGCTCAGAGATGGTGATGCAGCTCAGAGATGATGATGCAGCTCAGAGATGGTGATGCAGCTCAGAGGTGGTGATGCAGCTCAGAGATGGTGATGCAGCTCAGAGATGGTGATGCAAATCAGAGATGGTGATGCAACTCAAAGATGATGATGCAGCTCAGAGAGGGTAATGCAGATAGCAATGGTTAGGCAGCTACATGTGATGCACTTGCTCTGCTCAGTGAGTCACCATCTTGCCACCTCTCAACACCCCATATAAAACCTCAGCAACAAGATGACCATCTGCAAGCCAGAAGAGAGTTCCCTCCAGGAAACTTAACAGGCCAGCACCTTGATCTCATAGTTTGCAACCTCCCAAGCTATGAGATGTGCATTTCTGTCATTAAAATGTCTTGGTTTGCAGGATTTTCTTATAACAGCTCACCTAATAAATTCTCAACACGCTAAATATAGGAGCCATGACATTCTTTGATAAGAACAGAGGAGAAACAAGAAAGGAAGACCAAGGCTTGATGGGCCTCGACGACAGGGGAGGAGGGGCTCCAGATTCAGAACTATGAGACAGCCAGAAGCTCAAGTCTTGAGGGCATGGAGCTGCATGCGGGCTGACAACCCAGTGCCACAATCCAGTGGACAGCCATAGGTGTCAGTGAAGGGGCAGCCAGGAACAAAACACAAAACCCAGCTGGACAGAAACGTGAAAAGCCCAGAGCACACAAAGATGATCACAGACCAGACTGCCCTATCAATGATCTCCTGCTAGAGCCAGCCCTCTCTGACAGGAGCTGGACAGCTCCAGGCTATGCTCAAGGCAGCCCGGGGTGCAAAGGCGAGTAGTGACCACAAACTCCTGGGAGCACACTTTCCTGTGGCTGCTTCTGACTGCTGAGCCACCGCTGCTGTGCTGGGAGCCCAACTGGTGATGTTTTCTGTGGGTTTGGGACTCTTCCCCTCCCCTTTCAGTTTCTACAGCTCTATCTCTATTTAGTCTCATTTTAATACCTTATTTGTATATACACATTCAGTCAATCAGGGTTCACCTGGCTGTATATGGTAGAGCACATGAGTTCTAGACAAACTTGTTGGATCAGTCCTTAGAGGAGGAAGAGAGAAAAGACTACTTTCAAGATTCATCAGATAGGCCAGTCAGAGGCAGAGGCATCAGGCAGGGAACTGTCTCAGAATCTCACTGTTCCAGCCTCTAGGCTTCAACTTCAAGGAGGAAGGGAAGTTCATTCTTGTCTCTCTTCTGTGCTGGATGACTTCAGCTGTCAACTGGGCACACCTGGGAAGAGGGAACCTTATTGAGGCACTTCCTCCCTCTGTTTTGCCTGGGGCTGGATCTGTGAGGCCTTTTCTTACTTGTTGGTAGACATGGCACTGCTAGTTCATTGTGGGTGGTGCTAGACCCCCAGGATTAAGGGTGGGTGGTCTTAGGTTTAAGAAAGCAACCTTAGCCAGGTGTGGTGGTACACGCCTTTAATCCCAGCACTAGCACTCAGGAGGCAGAGGCAGGCAGATCTCTGTGAGTTCAAGGCCAGCCTGGTCTACATAGTGAGTTTCAGGCCAGCTGGGACTAAAGGGAGACACTGCCTCAAAAAAGACAAAAGAGAAAGAGAGAGAGAGAGAGAGAGAGAGAGAGAGAGAGAGAGAGAGGAGAGAGAAAGAGAGAGAGAGAAAGAAAGAAAGAAAGAAAGAAAGAAAGAAAGAAAGAAAGAAAGAAAGAAAGAAAGAAAGAAAGAAAGAAAGAAAGTCTTAGCACAGCCAGGGAACAGCCCAGCAAGCAGCACTCCTCCACGGTCTGCTTCAGCTCCTACCTCCAAGTTTTTGCCCTGAGTTCCCGCCCTGGCTCCCTCAGTGATGAACTGTGTGACCTGGGAGATGTAAGATAAAATAAACCTCTTCCTCCCCCAAGTGGGTTTGGTCAGAGTGTTTTATCACACTACAGAACTTAATTAGGATAGAAATTAGTGCCAGGACCTCAGCATGTTTGAGAGAAGATTGAGGAAGGTTTTGGAACTTTGGGCTCAAAAAGCCATTGAGTATATAGAGCTTAGTAAGCTGTTCTGTGGGAGCTTGGAGAAACGTGGTGATGCAGGCCTGGCCTGTGAAGTTTCAAGGGAAGCAAAGATTATTAAAGCTGTTGGTATGATGTTTTGAAATGATAACGTGCAGTTTTTGATAGGCTGGGGAAGAAGAATCAGCTGACTAGCAAGGGACTAGCACCATTGAAGTGAAACCTTTGTTTTACTGGGACAATAAGTAGATGCTGGTTAGTTGGGGCTGAAAAATCAACTGTGATTAAGAGACCAGTATCACTGTGGTAAAATCATCTGGGAAATGTTTCTTCTTTGTCAGCACGCAGATGCTGCAGTGCAGAGGATGGCTGAGGTTCTATCTCAGACTGGAAACAAGACATGGTAATGTGCAAGAGTTTCATATATGTTACTGGTTTTGAAGGCATGAAAGGAGCCATGAAGAGTAGCCTAGGCATGGCAATGTGAGAAGCCAGGAAAGGCATTGGTAAGGTGTGGCCTCAATTGCAATGAAGACCCCCCCCCCAAAACTAAGGGATCATGGAGAGCACATGAATCTTAGCACCATGTAAGGTCAACAGAGGCCAAGGGTGAAGGTGCAGCCTCAGCATATTGAGACCTCGCAATGGAGACCTCAGCATATTGGAAATACAAGATCATGGGACGACTTCAAAGGACAGTAACACATGTGGAGTGGAGCTGGACTGAGCATCCCAGACAAGCTGGGTGTGCTGTGGATGGCAGAGGCAGAGAAGTGGAGCTGTACAAGCCCCGTGAAGCCCAGAAGATCAGGAGTGAGTCCCTGATCTCTATGATGCTGCACTGCAGTTTTGCTTACGTGTGCTCTCTTTCTGCCCTCTTAAGACAATATATAACTTGTTTTGGATTTTACAGGCACCCACGGTTAAGAGATTTTTTTTAAAGGGACTTTGGGCTTTTAAAGTATTTGAAATTTTTAAAGACTGTGGGGCTTTTAAAGTTGTATTAGGTTTTATAGTATATATTAACATGAGTTCTTGGGGATAAGAAATGGAAAGGTTATGGTTTAATAGTGATGTGTTTGTGTAAGTTGACAAGGGGTCATTTGTGCTAGATAGCTTCAGTTGTCAACTTGACATGCTGGAAAGGAGGAACCCCAGTTGAGGTATTTCCTCCGTGAGAATGGCCAGTGACCATGTCTATGGGGCATTTTTTAATCCTACCATCCATTGCAGGTGATGCTACCCCCGGGATGGTGCTCCTACTAGGTTTTTAAAAGCAGGCAAAAAAGGGGGGTGCTGGAGAGATGGCCTAGCAGTTGAGAGTGCAGACCGCTCTTGCAGAGGACCTGGATTTGATCCCCAGCACCCACATGGCAGCCGAGAACTGTCTGAAACTCCAATTCCAGGAGAACTCCAGTTCCAGGGGAATCCGACACCCTCTTCTGGCCTCTGCAGCATTGCACAACATGGGTGCACAGACTTGCATGCGGACAGTACATTCATACACATACAGAAATAAATAAAAATTTAAAAATTAAAAAAAAGCAGGCAAAAAAGCTGGGCATGGTGAAAAGAAAGAAAGAAAGAGAGAGAGAGAGAGAGAGAGAGAGAGAGAGAGAGAGAGAGAAAGGAAGGAAGGAAGAAAGAAAGAAAGAAAGAAAGAAAGAAAGAAAGAAAGAAAGAAAGAAAGAAAGAAAGAAAGAAAGAAAGAAAGGCTTAGCAGAGCCAGGGGAGCAAGCCAGTAAGCAGCATTCCTTCAGCTCTGGATCTGGCCCTGAGTTCCTGTCCTGACTCCTCTCAGTAATGAACCATGGCCTGAGGAATATAAGATAAAATAAAGCATTTCCTCCCCAAGTTGGCTTCCCTCAGAGTGTTTTATATCAGCAATAAAAAGTTAACTAGGACAGCATCCAAGACTCCATACTTTGGCTTCAGATGGAAAATCATTTCTGCAGCTTTTTCCAGTTCCCAAGGCTTTCTGTTCCAGAGTCTTGTGTCTCCAAAGTTCATGACCTGCAGCTCCTGAGACCACTTCTTGAAGCTGTAACACTGCAACAGTTCTTAGCTAGCATCCCACTGCTAACAGGAGTTCAAATCTCACCAACTCCATGTAGTGATCTGTTTTGCCCATTGGAAGTTGCTAATTCTGAGTTAACAAAGTTCTCTTCATTTGGACTCCATTCACCATCTTTCCACATCATATTTGGAGAAGCAAGGGCAAGATGAAGACCCAACTGGAGACAGAAGAGTTGATTGTCTCAGCTGATGACATGTTCAGAAAGAATCTGATATACATAGGGCTTCCCCAGTCCCTCTCAATTGCACTCAGTATTGAGGTCCACCTGTAGCTATCATCAGAGCCTTTACCTGTACTGTGATGGTGCCAAGGCCTTATTGGGGCCTGCCGCTTTATAACCAGTGTCTGCTAAAGGGATATTTTTTTCATGATACCCACCAGGTCATTGTCTGGCATGGGGTAGACTTGAATAATGCTTCAAGATGGGTTTTTCATTGGATCAGCCATGTATATTGTAAGCTCCTGAGATGCGAAGAAAGTAAAGTAAGGTGGTGAGAAAAAAATACTTCCTGGAAACATGAGTAAGCCTGGAGACATGGCATCGGAAATAAGCATAGGTTTACCTATGAAATAATCTCATACAAACCCTCACACTTCACCAGTGATACTATATGATCAAGGCTAAATAAGAATGGAAATAAAATTGAATTACATATGGTATAAACGAGTCTGTGTCTCTGCTTTATAATGACCAACATAAGAACAGTTCAGGAGAAGAAACACGGCTTTTTATTTCTAACCACACCCAACCAGCAAAGCTGCTAGAAAGAACTTGCAGCTTCAAGATGAGATATACAGTCCAATAAAGCATCATCCATTTTAGACAAGGTCATCCGTGTACGGCATGAGGTCCCAGCACTGGCAGGATAAGATTACAGAGAAGTAGAAAGTGTGTGTGTGTGTGTGTGTGTGTGTGTGTGTGTTTGTGTGTGTGTTCATGGTGTGTGTGTTTGTTCAGGTGGGGGTGCTTATACATTTGTCTTGAGAGCAGAAGAAAACCTCCTGTCATTTCCCAGACTTCATCCACTGTTCTCTTGGGACGAGCTCTCTCACCAGCATGTCGCTTGTCAAGTGGGCTCGGCTGCCTTGCTAAGGAGTCCCAGGGTTCCTCCCGTCTTCACCTCTGCAGTGCTAGCCTGACAAACATGCGCTCCCATGCCCAGCTTAAAAAATATAAAAAATAAAAAAATAAAAAAACATTTGAAATTGGGAATGAAACTCAGGGGTTGGAGTGTACGAGGCAGACATTTTACCAACTGAGTCATAGCCCTAGCTGCTTTCGATGGGCTTTGTCTTATTTCCCAGGGTTTGAATGATTAATAAGATATCTGAAAGTGACAAAATGAAAGAAACAGCAACCTCCATTGCTGTTAAAGGGAAAGGGGTGTGGAAGAAGCAGCAACGGAGCATTCACACTTCTGACAGGTTTGCAGGTCGTGTTGATGCTGCTGCTCCAAGGGTCACATTTAAGAAATGCCAGGAAGAAAAGAATCCTCGATCACTTCCATCTGATAGAGAAACTGTTCTAAAATTGTCTCCTTCCTCTCCTTCCTCAAGAGAGAGCTTTGTAGGCATCTCATTCCATCTGCACAATTAGCAACCATCCCCCTAAAAATAAAAATATTTCTTATTGCAAAAATAAGATGCCGCCCAACTAACCAAGATAACTCAGGCAAAACATTCTTTCCTCTTGATAACTTGAATACTCTAGGCATGTCATAAGATAAAAACTGTCAACATCAAAGAAGAGAAAAGCACCTTCATTCCATTCAATTGCCTTGCCTCTTATAACCCTGACTTGAATTACAATAGACTTAAGAATGGGTCTCACATAGAATTTATAGCATTAAGATTATCAGATCATATTTATTTAAAACAAAACATTTTTATTTATTTATTTTTATTTGTATGAGTCTTATGGCTGAATGTGTATGTGCACTTGTGTCATGCAGTGCCCACAAAGGTCAGAAGAGGGCATCGGATCCCTTGGAACTGGAGTTTTGGATGGTTGTTGGCCTCTGATGGGTGCTGGGATTCAAACCCAGGTCTTCTTCAACAGCAGCCACTGCTCTTAACTACTGATCCATCTCTCCAGCCTCTTAATACAAAACTCTTAGATTAATTTAAAATGTTAAAATGCAGGCCTGGAGAGATGACTTAGTGGTTAAGAGCACTGGCTGTTCTTGCAGAGGACCCAGGTTTGGTTCCCAGAACCCACATGGTGGCTAACAACTCTCCTAATTCAGGTTCCAAGGGATCCAATTCTGACCTCTTGCAGGCATTGCACAATACAAGTGCACTTACATGCAGGCAGGCAATACCCTCATGAAGAGAAGAGAAAAGAAGAGAAGAGAAGAGAAGAGAAGAGAAGAGAAGAGAAGAGAAGAGAAGAGAAGAGAAGAGAAGAGAAGAGAAGAGAATAAATGGAGCAGAATAGAATAGAATAAAAGTAATAAAGATAGAATATTTACAATTTAAAAAAAAATGAGCAACAGTGAGCAATACCATAAAATCTATCTACAATCTATTGTCTTTGGAAGTCCAAACACTGAGGGTAAGATATGTATTCATTCATTTGAAATTTTATCATAGACTTTAGGATATAGCAGTGTTAAAAATAAATTGTAACAGGACAGGAGAGATGGTTCAGTGGTTAAAAGCACTGACTTCTCTTCCAGAAGATCTGAGTTTGGTTCCCAGAATCCACATGACAGCTAACAATTTTCTGTAACTAGTTCCAGGGGAGGATCTGACACCCTCTTCTGGCCTCCATGTGTGTTGCTTGCATATAAGGCACTTTTCTTTTCTTTTCTTTTCTTTTCTTTTTTTTTTTTTTTTTTTTTTTTTTGTCTTTTTGAGACAGGGTCTCCCTATAGCCCCAGCTGTCCTGGAACTCATTATGTAGATCAGGCTGGCCTTGAACTCACAGGGATCCACCTGCCTCTGAATCCCAAGTGGGGCCCTTTTTTATTCACACATACTTATGGGAAAACACTGATGTACATAAAATAAAATAAATAAAAATTCTAAAAATTTAAATTTAAATTTGAGCCAGACATGGCAGAAATCTGTAGACTTCTAATCTCAGGGCTTGGGTGGCAGAGACAGGCAGATCTGTGAGCCTGAGGCCATCCTGGACTACACAGTGAGTTCTAGGCCTTCTTGGGCTACAAGGAGACCCTGTCTTAAAATGACAGAAAAATTAAAATTAAAACTCAGGACAGCTGGGGCTACAGGGAGACCCTGTCTCGAAAAGACCAAAAAAAAAAAAAGTGGCTGGATATCCTTTATCTACTACAGTAAGTTTCCTCAGAACTAGCTGTGAACCAGTTCTAAATTATCAGTACAAATCTGCTGCAGTAATCTCGCTTCTTTGAAAAGAGCCCCAAAGTTTGTGATAAAAACAATGCTTCTACATTGAAGATCAACTTAGCCTCATATACTTTCCATTTCTGGAAACTTCCAGTTCTGGGACTCCATTTCCCCAAGCCCTAAATAAATTCATTAGTCTTCTTTCCTCAAAGACACAGTAAGTTTCATATATAATCTACCATCAATAAGCATAAATTCAGTTTCATCACCTGTTTGTTTTAAACACTCCCTTTGGGACTGTATATCAAGTATTATCAACAGTCTGGGATGTTTATTTATTCTTTCTAATACCCACATGATGATATATATGATGTCATCATTGGTTGGGTAGGAAGTGGGACATATTTTACTCTAAGGACATTTTTGGTTTGGTTGTTGTTGTTGTTGTTTGGTCTTTTTGAGACAGGGTCTCCCTGTAACCCCAGTTGTCCTGGAACTCACTCAGTAGACCAGGGTGGCCTTGAACTCACAAAGATCTGCCTGGCTCTGCCTCCGGAGTGCTAGGATTAAAGGCGTGTGCCACCATGCCCGGCTACTAAGGACATTTTTGACTACCAAAGTCTAAAGTCATTGTCACTATCATGGCTAAGGAGAAAGAATTCTAGCGACCAGAAACTAAAGGCACTTCCTAAAGTCTCACCACACATACAGGGTGTACTGCAATACCAATGTACAGAATGTATCCATTCCAATGAAGAAATACCCTGGTCCAAATGCCAGGCAGAGCTGCTGAGAAACTGGCTGAAAGCCATGGAGATCGCAGCTGTAGTAAGAAAGGAACTTTCTAATGTAGGCCAGGGTAAGACTTGAATCTTTTGATTCCTCCCTCCTAACAAACATACATTTTCAGTGGATTTCAGATATTTTAGTTCTTCCAAAAACATTCCATCCAAGTACCCTTAACAGCAGGAAAATGGACTTTCTAAAACTCTCCAGAGAGTATTTGGAGGGAGGGGCTACCCCATTAGAGACCTACCTGGTCCAAAAGACAACGCATAAACACATTGGCTGGTGAATCACATCTCTCCAGAACTATCTACTAGAAGTTGTAAAGCTTTTGCTCTATCATCCTTCTTAATGCACCTTCCACTTGATGACACTAAGGTATCCAGGGCCCTCTCCCTCCTCTTCACTGTCTCAGTCATCTTGGAACTGGACCAGCTCCCTTTCCTCCCTCTCTCTCTCTCTCTCTCTCTCTCTCTCTCTCTCTCTCTCTTCTTTGCAAATAGCTTCCTACTCATTTAACTTTGTCGAATGTTTCGGTGTCACCCAGCATGCCTTCATTTTCAAATCCAAAGCAACTTGCATTCTCTCATCTCATTCTTTGCTCTCTGGATAATAAGCTAGCCATCTCTTGTACCTGTGTGATTTATTCTGTACCCTATCTTAGCACCTCTGGAGTTTCATCTAACTCTGGTTTATTTGTTTTCTCTGCTCTGCTTCTATTTCTTTCTAAATTTAGATGTTTCCTAAAGTGCTATTCTCAGCCTTGTTCTCTTTCCTCCAAACCATAGGTGAATCTTTTTCTAAAAACCAAAATGTCAGACCTGGAGAGGTGGCTCAGTGGTTCAGATCACTGACTGCTCTTGCAGAGGACCCAGATTCAATTCCCAGCACCTACATGGCAGCTAACAATCATGTGTAACTCCAATTCCAGAGGATCTGACACCATTTCTCAACTCAGCCAGCACTGCACAACATAGATGGATTTATATACATCTAGGCAGTATACTCATATACATAAAAATAAAAATGCTAACTAAATATTAAAAAACAAATAAAATAAACATGCCAAGTCCCAATATTGTGTCCATTATTTCACATTTACTTAGGAGGACTGACAATGATAATTTCTCTTTTTAAGGATTTATTTATTTATCTATTGCACGTCCTTGGGCATGTGAAGGTCAGCAAGCCTCAGAAATGCGCCTCTCTCCACCTCCCATGGTGCTAGGTTTATAGACCCATGCCAAATGATTGGCTTGTTATGTATACCTAAGATCTGAACTCCAGACCTCAGGATTGCTCAGCAAACACTCTTAACCATCTCCCCAGCCCCCATTCTGATAATTTATGCACAAGTTTTCTCCAGACTTTATTACTGAACTTCACTATATACACACTGTTGGTACACTAGAAAACAATGTTATAAGTATCTAAAATATGAATATATATGTTTATGGTTTAGGGATCCATTAACTAGTTATGACATAGGTGCACTTACATACATATAAGCAATATACTCACACACATATATTCAATAGAAATAGGTAAATGTTTTCACCAAATAACATCTTAAAGATACTCATAGCAGTAGTATGTATTTTATTACATATTACTGCTTTGAAAACTGGAAATAAGCCTGCCATGGTAGTGTCTACCTACAATCTCCAGTAGTTAGGAGGATAAAGCAGGAGAATCATGACTTTGATTCTAGCCTGAGCTACAGAATGACCTCTCAGCCAGCCTGAGCCATATTTTGAGACTCTGCCTCAAAACACCAAAACCAAAGCAAAGCAAACAAAAACGTGAAGCAATCTTAATCTTATAAATTCAAAGATAAGTAAACCTGTGTTCTATTTCTCCAGTACAATGCAATGTAGTATTAAAAACAGACTCGCCAGGCATGGTGGCACCCGCCTTTAATCCTAGCACTCAGGAGGCAGAGGCAGGTGGATCTTTGTGAGTTCAAGGCCAGCCTGGTCTACAGAGTGAATTCCAGGACAGCTGGGGCTACAGGGAGACCCTGTCTTGAAAAGACCAAAAAAAAAAAAAACCAGTCTTGGGGCTAGATGACTCAGCAGCTAAGAACACTTGCAGTTCTTCCAGAGATCCTGGATTCAAATTCCAGGACCCACATGGAGCTGTCAACTGCCTATAACTCCAGTTCCAAGGGATCCAACACTTTCTTCTGGCCTCTCCATGCATTGCACACATGTAGCATATGTACTTATGTGCAGGTAGAACACTCATATACATAAAATAAAAATAACAAATAAAATATTTTTAAATAAACAAACCTACTGAATACAACAATTTGGATGTATATCAAACCAAATTATTGATCAAAATAAGTAAACAGAAACAAATTCAGGAAACCTGATTTCATTTAAATAAAAGGAGAAGACAGGCAGATTAAAGTTCTGATGAAAGAAGTCAGTATAGTAGTTATCTTTTGGCTATCAGCCATACTTTCAAGATGCTCAAAAGCTCTTACCCAGGAGAGCATTTTCCATAAAATTTCACCAAGCTATGTGCATAGCTTCTTATGGAATGAGTTTATGTTTAATTCACCCTTTGATTATGTGATATCTATCTATCTATCTATCTATCTATCTATCTATCATCTATCTATCTATCTATAGATAGAGAGAGAGAAAGAGGGAAGAAGGGAGAGAGAGGGGGGTCTCCCTTTAGTCATAGCTGGCCTGGAGCTCGCTCTGTAGACCAGGCTGCCCTTGAACTCACAGAGATCCACCTGCCTCTGCCTCTGCCTCCAGAGTGCTGGGGTTAAAGGCATGTGCCACCACACCAGACATAATTATGTGTTATATTTTTTTTAATTTTATTTATTTATTTTGCATGTGTATGAATGTACTGTCTGCATGCAGGTTTGTGCACCCGTGTCGTGCAATGCCGCGGAGGTCAGAAGAGGGTCTCGGATTCCCCTGGAACTGGAGTTCTCCTTATGTGTTATATTTTAAGTAACACATTAGCTCAATGATTTCCTGGACAAATTCTTCGATCAAACTTCCAAATGTGTTCCCATGCTGTACTGTAAACAACAAAACCACACCTTTCTAAGAACACTTTAAAGTCCTTTTAATCATTATCCAGACTGAAATTTAGGGCTGGAGAGATGCCTCATCAGTTAAGAGAATGTAGTACTCTTCCCATGGACCAGAGATTAATTCCCAGTACCCACATCAAGTGGCTCCAAGGAATGTGACACACTCTTCTGGTCTCCGTGGGCTCTTGCAAGAATGTGCACAAACCCATGGACATATATAAGCACATAATTAAAAGTAAAATAAATCTTATAAAGAAAAAGTAAAGAAAAAGAATATGAAATATTTCTGGCCCTTTTGAAGAACAAATCTTTACATACATCATCGTCACCTCATTGTCAGCTTTAAGTCAACATTTTCATGCAAAATCTGAAGGAAATCTGCAAACACCTCTCACTTTCAACTTGCATAATTTATCCTTATTCCTATTCTACATGAGAAAGTTGAAAGCCAAGTGCTCTAAGACCTAAAATTACATTTATGATGTTTCGGAAAATTGCTTTCTTGAGTTCAATCCCTTGTGACTTAATTTTAATGTGATTTTCTAATTTCTTAATATAAACCCACTTTATCTTAGAAACTGTGATGGTAAATTGACTTTAACCCCTCTAGTATGCATGAAGTGAAAGTGGTAATTGCACTAAAATACATTTGCTTTTATAATGAAGTATTATTGTGATAATCTTCTTTTTTGCCTATTAATTGGCTTTTTTCCATAAGTAGGGGAAAAAGAAACAAGGATCAGTTCTAGGGAAAGCTCATGAAAAAAAAAAAAAAAAGCAGCCCATTTTTGAAGGAAGTGTTAAGATCTTATATGCATGATTTAGATACTTCATTTAGAAAATAGAATGCTTTTATAATGAAATGAATTCAGTCTTGTCTATGGCTTTTGAGTAGACATGATCAACTGATAGATCTGCCTTGTAATTCAGCATTTGTCATCTAGACCTGATTTCTAATACTAGTCTGGGTTTTCACAGTTTGCATTACAAAATCCATCACTTTCATGTAGTTTTTTGTCATCTCTAGACTACAATCTCATTCATTGTGATTATAGTCATATGTCCAAGTAGATACAGTCATTATTTTCATACTATTTAAAAATTTCTGGTTAATAAATATTTAAGGAGAAAGGGTCAGAAAAACCAGAACATTGCTTTGAATATAGCCCTAGGTAATAGAGTAGTTTAACAGGCAGCCATTTCACTAGACCAACTCGCAACTATATTTGAAAGAGTTTTGTATTTCTTCTTAAAAGGAGGTTCTACACAGTATAGGGAGAATCAGTACCTCTTTGGATATCTGCATGCTTGCACTAACATAAAATTTATTTTCTAATTTAAGTATATTGGTAGTAGGAATGTCATCCTTTACTTCCACTACTTAAGGCCAATACAGAGCTTAATTGGGTCCTAATACATGTTTTCATTCTCATTTTTTTTCTATATTCTTCAGAACTTCATATAAGTATACAGTGAACTATGATCATATTTAACCCCCATTTCACTTATAACATACCACCCTTCTAACTTTGTGATTTTTTAACCTTTTTTGTAACCTACTGAGTTTAGTTAGTGTTGCCTGGATGTTGGCCCATGTACTGGAGCAAGGGAAACCAGCTAGTAGACACAACCTCAGAAAAAAACACATGATTCTTCCTCCTCCAGCAGCCATCAAGTGCAAATAGCTCCTCAGTATTGGGTGGGGCTTGGAGACCATCTACCCAATCTTTGTCAAAAATTTGGATGGCTTGAATTTGTACAGGTCTCATGCAGATAACCCAAGTTACTGTGAGTTCATAAGTGCAATATAGGACCTCTTTTAATATTCTTACCTTTTTTTGCCTGAGACAGGGTCTCCCTGTAGCCCCAGCTGGCCTGGAGCTCACTCTGTAGACCAGGCTGGCCTTGAACTCACAGAGATCGACCTGCATCTGCCTCCCAAGTGCTAAGATTAAAGGCATGTGCCACCATGCCTGAATTGAACCCAGGTTCTCTGCAAAAGCAGTCGATGCTCTTAGCCACTGAGCCATCTCTCCAGCCCAATATTCTTATTTTTATTAGGTATGGAGATGGCATTGCAACACATCTAGAGATAAAAATTCACAAATAAAGCCTCATAAAAGAAAAATGCAGAGACTCCTTCAGTCTCTACTTAACAATTGTTCTAAGTGAATGAATTTTACAGAGATGGAATATATATATATGTAAAAAGAATGTCGAACTCTCCTAACTTGGAATTTGTTTCCTCAGACCGCAAATAAAGTGGGTAAATAATTATTTAAAATTTCTAGTCACTCTCCAATGCTTTAAAAAATTTGTCAGGCTGGAGAAATGGCTCCATGATTAAGAGCAGTAGCTGCTCTTGCAAAGGACCTGGGTTCAGTTCCCAGCACCCACAGGGCAACTACCAATATCTGTAACTCCAGTTACAGGGATCCCAACACCCTCTTTTAACCTCCGCAGATACTGCACAACAAGGGCAAACTTACATATATGCAGGCAATACACTCATACACTTAAAATAAAGATAACAAAATTTAAAATTTTGTTTGGTGGGGTAGCAACATGTTCATGAAGTTGTGTGCTGGTGGAGACACATGCTCACATGAATTGGTGCATGTGGAGGCCAGAGGCCCATGACCCCTGCTTCCTCCACAACTCTCTACCTCATTTGGAGTCTCTCACTGAACCTGGAGATCACCAATAGGCCAGACTGTGGCTAGTGAGCTCCAGAAATCCTCCTGTCTGGCTTCCCCCACTCTTGTGCCTGCTATTGCAACGGTGCTGGGCTTCCTCATGTTGTTCAGGAAATAAGGATAACAGCTGACAAGTGGGACCTCATCAAACTCAAAAGCTTCTCTACAGCTAAAGAAACAATCAAGGAAGTGAAGAGAAAACCCACAGAGTGGGAGGAAACCTTCACCACTGATACATCTGACAGAGCATTAATGTCAAGAATGTATAAGCTGGGGCTGGAGAGATGGCCTAGTGGTTAGGAGCGCTGACTGCTCTTGTAGAGGACCCGGGTTCGATCCCCAGCACCCACATGGCGGCCGAGAACCGTCTGAAACTCCAATTCCTGGAGAACTCCAGTTCCAGGGGAATCCGACACCCTCTTCTGACCTCCGCGGCATTGCACGACACGGGTGCACAGACCTGCATGCAGACAATACATTCATACACATACAGAAATAAATAAAAAATAAAAAAATTATAAAAAAAAAAGAATGTATAAGCTACTTAAAAAACAAACAAGTAAGAAAACAAATGACCTACTCAAAAGATGGAGTAAAGAGATGAACAGAGACTTCACCAGTAAGGTGAAGGGGCATGAGAGGCAGCAACACCCTAAAGACAGCACCTAAAGGAAGTAAGGTAGATGGGACAGGCTTGTTCACAACTGAGGGGCCCTTATCAGCTGGTCTTAGGTAAACAAGACAGCACCTAAAGGATGTAAGGTAGACAGCACCTAAAGGAAGTAAGGTAGACAGGCCAGCTGGTCCTAAGTAAACAAGACAGGGGCTAAAGGAAGTAAGGTAGGCAAGGTCAGGCTTGTTTTGACTTTTCTGATTGGCTCTAGCTATTTGACCTTTAAGATGATTGGCTGCCTGTTTTGCACCGTGAGTGTTCCCTTATGGTTTTTGTCTTTATAAGCTGCTGAAGTGCTTGCAGTAAATGATATCCAGCTGTGACTGACTCCCCTTCTGTCTGAGTGTCTCCAGGACACCGGAGGCTGCTAGGTGGGGCAAACTGCGCACCTGTCTTTCCCCTTCCATCTGGTTGCTGTGTGGGGCAGGACCCCACAGTAAGAAAGTAAAGATGGCTGAGAAACATCTTAAAAAGTGTTCAACATCATTAATAATGAAGGAAATGCAAATTAAAAACATATTAAGGTATCATCTCACTCCAATAAGACTTGCCAAGATCATGAAAATGAAAGACACCAAATGCTGGAGAGGTTGTGGGGAAATGGGAACAATAATCCACTGCTGGTGGGAAGGTAAACTGGTACAACCATTGTGGAAAGCACTGTGGAGAACCCTTAAAAAACTCAATATGAGCTTACCACCTGACCCAGCCATACCACTCCTGGGTATATACCCACAAGATGCATCCTACCGCAAAGATACATGCACAGCTATGTTTATTACAGTTTTCTTCACAATAGCAAAGAGCTGGAACCAACCCAAATGCCCCTTAACTGATGACTAGATAACAAAAATGTGGTACATCTACACAATGGAGTTCTATGCAGCAGTAAAGAAAGATGACATCAGGAGCTTTGCAGGTAAATGGATGGAACTAGAAGCAATTACACTAGTAAAGAAAGATGACATCAGGAGCTTTGCAGGTAAATGGATGGAACTAGAAGCAATTACACTAAGTGTAGTAACACAGTCCCAGAAAAAAACAAAACAAAACAAAAAAAAAAACGAATGGTTTCCCTCATTTGTGGATGTTAACACCAAATCCCCAGTTGGCAGGCAAACTGAGCAACTTTATTATTGTATTTCATTGTATCTGAAAGCAACTGTGCTATTCCAATATAAATCTTTAAATGGGCTCTAGAATTGCCCTACCACCTATTTTCACACATTGTAATTACCATATGTGGATGGAAGAGATGCAGTCACATTCTAAAAAGAATGTAAAGTTGCACATCTTTATACCTGCATGCAAATTTACTTTTAAAATGTGAATCTCTAAATGTGTTTAGGAATCAACCTATAGTTTTTTTCAGAATTTGTAATTTTGACTTTTGTGTAAGAGTGTATATGCATATTTTGGAATAATATAAAAAAAAATTTTAATTAAAATTAAAAAACTCAGTTAAAGAAAATATGTAATATGAATACCTTAAACACTTTAACTCAAAATAAAACAATTATATCCATAAAAATAAAGACGTATCATATCAAATATTTAGCATAAGGCATGCATGAAACATGATTTAGGCTGGGGACAAACAATTCTGAGTTAAAGATAGCATAGGTGGGGTTAGAGAGATGGCTTAGTAGTTAAGAGCACTCACTGCTCTTGCAGAGGACCTGGGTTCAATTCCCAATACCCACAAGGCAGCTAACAACCATCTGTAACTCCACTTCTAGGGGGTACAATACCCTCTTCTGACTTCCATGGACACTGCATGACACAGGTGGGATGCACTTACACACATGCAGGCAATACACATAAAATAAAAAAGTAATAAACATTTTAAAAATAGCATATGTGAAGTGTACAGCATAATCTATATGTGAGGAAAATAACAAAGAGATCATGTTAGTAAACAGCAATCCAGAACTCAGCAGAGGCAGCCTGGTCTTGAAGCTCCTTCGCTCTTCATACACATTCCCTTTCTAATAGTGTGGACACAGCAGTGCAAGTAGATTCTTCCAGATGTCATTTTGTTTCCATTCCTCTGTTTAGCATCCTCTGTTCAGAGCACAAGACATTATAGTTTGAACTGCTCATTATATCTTATTCTCCCTGGATGGGAGGCCCCATCCCACCATTCTTCATTATATCTTATTCTCCCTGGATGGGAGGCCCCATCCCACCATTCTTCATTATATCTTATTCTACTTGGATGGGAGGGATCATCCCACCATTCTTCATTATATCTTTTCTACCTGGATGGGAGGCCCAATCCCACCATTCTTCAATATCTTTTCTACCTGGATGGGAGGCCCCATCCCACCATTCTTCATTATATCTTATTCTACCTGGATGGGAGGGCCCGTCCCACCATTCTTCATTATATGGTATTCTATCTGGATGGGAGGCCCCATCCGGCCATTCTTAATTATAACTTTTCTCCTTGGATGGGAGGCCCCATCCCACCATTCTTCAATATCTTTTCTACCTGGATGGGAGGGCCCGTCCCACCATTCTTCATTATATCTTATTCTATCTGGATGGGAGGGCCCATCCCACCATTCTTCATTATATCGTATTCTACCTGGATGGGAGGGCCCATCCCACCATTCTTCATTATATCGTATTCTACCTGGATGGGAGGGCCCGTCCCACCATTCTTCATTATATCTTATTCTATCTGGATGGGAGGGCCCATCCCACCATTCTTCATTATATCGTATTCTACCTGGAAGGGAGGCCCCATCCCACCATTCTTCATTATATCTTATTCTCCCTGGATGGGAGGCCCCATCCCACCATTCTTCATTATATCTTATTCTACCTGGATGGGAGGCCCCATCCCACCATCCTTCTTCACAACCCAGAGTCATGGCATGTGGGAGGAATCTCTCACTGAGCAGGCTGCTTTTCACTTACATACACCTGACCATGTGTATCTTTGCTATTACTTCCCAGAAATTACAGATACTATGAACTACGCACATTATTGTATACATGGTAGAAAGAAACCATTATGTTGCCAGAAGACATTGGGAAGTTCTGGGCTTCGAAGTTTAATATTTACTTAACCCTTAAATATTCTTTTTTTTTCTTTATTTGTTTATTTTTTAAGGGATTCTACAATATAAGAGCACAGTTGTTTTAAGATCACATTGATGTTGCTCAGTTTGCCATACAACTAGGTAATTGGCGCTAGCATCCACAGATGTGGGTTACCATTCATCCTTTGTTTTTCTGGGACTGTGTTACTTCACTCAGCAAGATATCTTCTAGCTCCAGCCATTTGCCTGCAAAGCTCATGATGTCATCTTTCTTTACCACTGGATAGAACTCCATTGTGTACCTGAAGCACAATTTCTCTACTCATCCATTGAGGGGTACTTGGGTTGGTTCCAGCTCCTTGCTATTGTGAAGAAAGCTGCAATAAACATGGCTGTGCATGTATCTCTGTGGTAAGATGAGTCTTGTGGATGCATACCCAGGAGTGGTATGGCTGGGTCTGGTGGCAAGTTCATTCCAAGTCTTCTAAGGGTTCTCCACACTGCTTTCCATAGTGGCTGTATGGGTTTACATTCCCATCAGCAATGGATTCATGTTCCCCTTTCCCCACAACCCCTCCAGCAACCCTTAAATATTCTAATGCACATTGGTTATCAAAGAAGAAATGTAATCATCAAGATTTGAAAATTCAGTGTTAGAAATAAAATGTGTCTTCTAATACTACTTTGTCAACTTTTATTTTCTTCTGAAGTTTGCAGATTCTGTACATTTACCCTTCTCTTCATTTACTGGTCTTGCAAATTGAACTTGAAAAGAGTACATTAATTATTGAAACCACAATTCTTGCCAAAGGATTATAAAATACAACTACAGAAATGTAATGCAAAACATTTATGCCAGATCTTTCTTTGAGACCAAACTGGTTGTCTTTTAAATCAACAGAAAATACTAACCTGAGATCACCAGCCTAGCTTCATATCAGCCTGTTATAGAAATAAGATTTGAGTCTAAACTGCATATTCTTTTTTCACTGGATGAATTTTCCATCCATTTACCTCTCTCTTATCATCCTAGGTATGTTGCTTACAGGATGAAGACCTTCAGGTGATGCCGGTTACATTTTCATGTGTCTGGTTGTTATTTTACATCATTATGATGTGAATAGCTGGGACATGCTCTGGAGTTGTTAGATCTCATTTCATTTTTACCCCACTGTTGTTGGTAATTGGAATGGGATGTGTATCTCTTCAGCCTGGAACACTCAGGGCACTGGAACTTCTGCAGCAGAAAGTTTTCCCTTGTTTAGAAAGGAAGGATACAAATATTGTTAAGCCACCCTCTTAATTATAGTTCCTTACCCTTCTGCACTGATGATTAGCAATTAACATCAGCTAAGTGAAATACTATGCTAATTTACTTGTGAGAAATCAAGTAGATAAAAATGCAAGGGGTTAAAAAAAACGATAAAACCAGGCTGTTAAACTCTGCACTGTTTGTATAAAGTAGCTCAGGATGGTAAGCTGAGTCCTTTCCCCAGTGACTGAAAATGGCACCTAGCGAGAAATTCTCTACTGGATTATTAACTAAATGAGGAAAGTGGGGTTTACTGTTTACTTGCTCTATTGTGTTGAGTGTCTACTATATGCTCAAGACTCTGTTTCCAAGAGGAGGTGGATTATGACTGCTCCATCAAGCTTATGAATTCTGAAAAAGATTAGCTCACATACTAACCCCCTCTCTAGTGTTTTTTTTGTGTGTGTGTGAATCAAGAGATATTTGAAGTCCTACATTCATTTGGCATACTTTTTAGAAAGATGTGGCTGATAAGCAAATTTTCTCACCTTAGAGGCAACATCTTGTTACTCTTTGTTCTAGTTTGTCTTCTATTGCTGTGACAAAACACTCTGACCGACACCAACTTGGGGAGGAAAGGGTTTATTCAGCTTACATCTCCTGGGTCATAGTTCATCACTTAGGGAGCCCAAGGCAGGAACTCAGGGCAGGAACCTGGAGACAGGAGCTGAAGCACAGGCCATGGAGGAATGCTGTTCACTGGCTTGCTCCCCTGGCTCATGCCCAGCCTGCCTTCTTATACAGTACACAACAACCTGCCCAGGGTGGCACTACTCATTGTGGGCTGGGCCCTCCCACATTGCCTGACAATCAAGACAATACTCCACAGACGTGGCCACAGGCCAATCCAATGGAGCCAATTCCCCAATTGAGGCTCCCTCAACCCAGGTGTGTCAAGTTGACACTAAAGCTATCCAGCACACTCTTTTAAAAGTTAAAAAAGTTAATGGTAATGTTTCCTTAATTGCTATGAATAACTGACTGACATAGAAAATACTCTCTAAATAGTAGATTTATTGCAATAAAGTGAACAAGCAGTAGCTTGACTTTATTACCTGATTGTGAATTCACAAAATAAGGCAGAAATGGGTTACAGGTATAAAACCTGGCAGTTTACATATACATAAGATATATTAAGCCAATTCATTTCAAAACCTTGCTAAATGTTGGAGCAGGGTAAGGAGTCCTGGGAAACATGAGAATAAAAATTAAGGTAAATGAAATATTCATGCCTTTTTTAGAACAAAACCCTGAAATTTTCTGATTTCAAAAGTTCAAATTAGTTTAATAAAATTGTACTGTTAAAGATTCTGATATAAACCTGTCTTCATTATACAAATATTAAGTAGAAACTAAACATTGAGTATAAACATAGGCATAAAACTTATATATGCCTTGAAAATATTAATAACATTAAAATAATAAATTTTCCATTGAAGACTGCATTGAAGAAGTACAGTCTTTATATAATTATTGTGTACTCTCAGTAGGTAAACAGTGGGAAAGAATATCACAAATGATAAGCTGAAACTAAAAGGCTAAATGAAAACTGATTGTATTCCTGGTTTGCTAAGATGCTTTGTAAAAAGGCTCCACTAAACATCGCCTACTTTTCATCTCCAATTGCCTTCCTAACTTGTCTTTGCCTAGAAACAACATAACATTGAAATCTTCTGCTGCTGTGAGACAAATATTGTCTTAATATTTGTGTTCCTCCTTTATGATAGGCAATTTGGTTATTAAGAGGATTTGGCAAATACTCCAGCTTTACTGCAGATGGAAGGGCAGGCATTAATCATTCAATGTGAGTGCAAGCCAGAATAATAACTATGTTAGCAGAATGGCAGGAGGCACTGAACCAGTGTGGACAAAACAAAATGTGTGGATGAGTCACTGGCTAGATAACACAAAATGTCAATTTCCTCTGCAAGGCTCAACAGAAAATGGAAATAATTTGAAGCAGAAAAAAAATATGCATTGAGCTGCTGAAAGGCCTTTGAAAAGACAGGCATCTCTATGTGAATGGAATATTAACAAAGTCAGGAATGCTAACAAGGAACTGGTGTGTGTGTGTGTGTGTGTGTGTGTGTGTGTGTGTGTGTGTACCAAATAGCCAAACCAACCTGCATGGATTGCAATTAAGTCCTTTTGAAGAGCAATGTGATGGCAGACACTGACCTTAGAAAATTAGAAACTATTCATTCAGCCCCTTGTACCTCATGTCATCTTCAAAACCTGATTTACTCTATTCTAAAAGGAGCTAATCACTTAAGTTAAATTTATTTATTCCATTCAATGAATTTATTATATAACTTGATATTGACCTACAGTTCTTATACAACTTCTGTCTGTATGGGACTGTGATTGTTATCAACCTATGGAAAATCTCTTAGTGTGAGAAACAGGAGAATAATGCTTCATTGTTATTTCTTCAGTAACAAGTATAATAGAGAGTAACTGATGATAGTTTCTTGTCTTCACTTTAGAAACTGTAATGTTCATTTTTTAAAAATATGGAATGCTTCATGAATTTGTATGTTATCCCCTTGTGCAGGGGCGATGCTAATCTCTGTATCGTTCTAATTTTAGTATATGTGCTGCCAAAGCTAACACTGTAATGTTCTTTTTTATTTACTAAGGATTAAAAGTAAAGTTTTATAATTTTATCAGTTAATACTGGCTTATCAAGCAATATTCATTTCCCATCATATGTTGTTTCTTTGTACATCTATGTTTAAAAACATGTCAAAAACCCACCTAAAGGATGCACAAAGACATGATGTTCTCTGCCTTTTCGGAAACATTCTGAACTCAGTGCTATAGTAATGGTTTAAATTTATTTCTCTTCCCTGAAGATAATTATATAATAATCATTACAAATAGAAAGACAAAACCCTCTTTTATGGGCATTTTAAAATTTCTTAATACCATAATCATAGCCAGTATCCTTTGCCATTTTAATGGTACACATTTAGTATTTTCATTCAACACACACACACATACACACACACACACACACACACACACACACACACGCACACACACACACACTCAAGGCATGGGAGTGAGGAACTCAGTATTGTTTTGCAGTAATATTAAGAATATTCTAGGGGCTGAAGAGATGGCCTAGCGGTTAAGAGCGCCGACCGCTCTTACAGAGGACCCGGGTTCGATCCCCAGCACCCACATGGCGGCTGAGAACCGTCTGAGGCTCCAATTCCAGGAGAACTCCAGTTCCAGGGGAATCCGAGACCCTCTTCTGAACTCCGCGGCATTGCACGACACGGGTGCACAGACTTGCATGCAGACAGTACATTCATACACATACAGAAATAAATAAAAAATTAATAAAAATTAAAAAAAAAAGAATATTCTATAAATTCCTGAAACACTCTGTTTTTCACAATTGAGTGGTATAAAATGTAATCCCAGAAAACATTTCAGAATAAAGGAAGGCGAAAAGATGTGAAGAAAGGTGTGATAGAATGAAAGATGAAAGCAAAGCTATCATTACATGAAACCAAGATCCTTTGTTCATCCCTTTTGTGAAACTTTGTGGAACCATTTGGGCTGTTGTACAGAAGGAAGGACTAGAAACTGTAAGAACGAAGGGTTCACTCATTCCTAATAAAGTTAAAATTAGTCAAGAGGGAATTTCAAGTATGCAAGTAAGAAAACTTATTGAAATGAAACCATGTCCCTTTCGAAACATACATTTGTTTTGAAATATTTGGTCCCACTCTTACAATTAATAATTAAATTTCCAAGGCTACAGAGCTTAGCGGTTAAGAGCACCGACTGCTCTTGCAGAGGACCCGGATTCGATCCCCAGCACTCACATGGTGGCTAAGAACCGTCTGTAACTCCAATTCCAGGAGAACTCCAGTTCCAGGGGAATCCGAGACCCTCTTCTGACCTCTGAGGCATTGCACGACACGGGTACACAAACCTACATGCAGACAGTACATTCATACACATACAAAAATAAATAAAATTAAAAATAATAATAATTAAATTTCCATCACATCCCTCTTGGCCACTCAATTATCAAAGAATAAAAACTAAATTGAATCATGTTTACAATCATTGTTAGGGTAGGTTATGGGCACATACAAGTTGATTTAACTATTTTCTGTATTTTATTGTGTCCTTAATTATTTCCATAATTATTGTCCACTTAATATCAAAGTCCATATGCATAATCTTAGTTTCCTTCTCTTGCTTTTGAAATACTATTTGGGTGGACACTAGGGACTATATTGAAATTATTAACATTGAAAGTTAAAAAAAAAAAGCAACAGTACCATGGGATTTCATAAGAGATCAAAGAAATCAGAGAAACCCCAAATGAATAATTTCACAATGCAACTCAGTAGTACAAAGAATCAATGAAACAGTCAATTTCCCAAAGGATATATAAACTCTTATACAAATTAGCCAAAGGAGAGGCCAAAATTAATAAAAGTAAAGATGAAAAAGATAGTAGA
Organism: Rhizomys pruinosus; assembly: GCA_009823505.1. Classification (NCBI taxonomy): domain Eukaryota; kingdom Metazoa; phylum Chordata; class Mammalia; order Rodentia; family Spalacidae; genus Rhizomys; species Rhizomys pruinosus. The sequence continues at coordinate 5,917,751 of VZQC01010238.1, read as the reverse complement.
ACAATGAAAGACGATTATTAGAGTGCATTTTTGAAATCCAGTATTCTAATAAATTGGAAAATGTAGGAAAAATGGATATATTTCTAGACTTATTTGACTTACTAAAATTAAACTACAATGATATAAAGAACTTAGACTTTAAACAAGCAAAGTTATTGAAGCAGTAATGAAAAAAAATCAACTACAAAAAAATCCAAGCTGAAAAGGGTTAACTACTGAACTTGATTAAATCTTTATAAAGAACTAATATCAGTGCTCCCAAAACTATTCCATATGTTAGAAAATAAATGAATACTATTAAACTAATATTAGAAATCCACTTTTAGAGTCATACAAAAATTAGATTAGGGCACAACAATAAAAGCTATAGGCCAACTCCCCTGAGGAATATGGCACTAAAAAGGTTGTAGGGAAAGGGAACACTGATTCACTGCTGGTGGGATTGCAAACTCATGCAACCATTATGGAAAGGGAGAAATGGATAAAATCAGTGCATCTAAATGGGAGAGGAAAGGAAGGCTTATAGAAGGAAAGGTGGGGATAAAGTGGGAAAAAAATGAGCCCAAGAGAAATGGGACCATAGAAGACTGGCACTATCAAGGGAGAAATGGGGATACTTTAAATGGAGAAGATGTAGAGGGAGGGCTAGATAGGAAAAAGGAGAGAGAAATAATAACTTGCTGTTATAAAAAAACATGAGAGAATTATATTAATCTAACAATAAATTGACAAACAACATATACATATACAAAAATGGAGAATGCATAACAAGAAACAGCCATGTTAATTTCAGCTCTCTTCACAATAGCAAGGAGCTGGAACCAACCCAAATGCCCCTCAACTAACGAGTGGATAGAGAAAATGTGGTACATCTGCACAATGGAGTTCTATCAGGAGTAAAGAAAGATGACATCATGAGCTTTGCAGGAAAATGGCTGGAGCTAGAGGACATCATACTGAGTGAAGTAACACAGTCCCAGAAAAACAAACGACAAATGGTATCCCTCATCTGTGGATGCTAGTGCCAATTACCTAGTTGTAAGTATTTCTTGTACACGGCCCTTTGAGGTTTTGTCCAAGCAGTTGGGAGTGATGCATATTGGAAACAACAACAACAACAACAGAAAGGGCTGCATCTTGCCGGGCGCGGTGGTGCACGCCTTTAATCCTAGCACTTGGGAGGCAGAGGCAGGTGGATCTTTGTGAGTTCAAGGCCAGCCTGGTCTACAGAGTGAGTCCCAGGACAGCTGGGGCTACAAGGAGACCCTGTCTTGAAAAGACCAAAAAAAAAAAAAAAAAAAAAAAAAAAAAGATAAAAGAAAAGAAAAGCATGAATTTCTAAACTGAGTCAATTATAACTTATTTACACATATAAATGATACCTGAATGTAAAAACTTAATTTTAATGATGTCTTAGCAATGTTCAAAGTAAGCTCAATCTAAGTTGGGCACATTTTGGAGTCAACTTCCACATAGAGAATATCAAGAAACATTGAGAAAGAGATGAAAAGCATGTTTGGCAGAATACATGAGCTCTGGTGGGTGGGGGGATGGGGGGGACACGGGTCTAGATTTGATAATCTTGTACAACATATATATTAAAAAAATAAATAAATGTAAAAAAATTGGTAACCTAAGATTAGAAGATATCTGTAATATACATGTGATCAATAGTTTCTCTCATAAGTGTCAGAATGCCTAGTAATCAATAAGTCAAATACAAACTATTTGAAAGAAATACTGATCTAAAACAAACCTTTTGCATAATATGATTTGCAATGACAACTGAAAATCTTAAAATATATCCAAATACAAATCTACAGTTTGAAAAGTCCAAGCCTAAGAGTTAGAACATTGCCTTTAAGGCTGGCAAAGGTGTAGCTCAGTAACTATCATTCTGCTAACCTCAGTGTCTATTTTTATGAACTCTGAGAAACTATTTGGCATTGAACATATACATACACTCTAGCAAGATCCTTTATAACCCAATATATCTTGAGCAAAAATGCACACAATATGCTACAAGTTTATTAAAATGTTCATATGAAACAAAATGCCAATATGAGAATTTGCTCCAAATGAGAAACTGGTATGTTCATCAATATTATAATAAATAAATTATAATTTTTCATACAATGCAAGAAAAAGACCAATGAAAATGAAATAATTATAGGAATTCAAGTTAAAGCAGATAAATGGGACAAACATTTTAGTGAGAATAATGAGTACTGTATAAACTCTTTTCTCTGAATGTTCAGAAACAGGCAGAGGCAAAGTTGTTTGAAAAACAGGGGAGAGGGCAGGGGTTAGGAACAAACACAGGGAAACTTCTAGAGGGCTGGTAAGGTTTATTCAGGTGGCAGTTACATTGTTCACAATGAGATTATTGGCTGGATTGCTATCTGATGATTTATGAAGATTTCGATAGCTACTTCATATGGACAGCAATCCTAGGCTACCAATCTGCTTAGCACATTAGGCAGAGGAGTAGATGCAGGGTACACCCTGTTTCTTCCAGCATGCTCAGAAGTCACAGGTTGGTTTGCTTGTCAGCTGCCCCTTTTCTTTTTTTTTTAAATTTTTTTTATTAATTTTATTTATTTCTATATGTGTATGAATGTACTGTCTGCATGCAAGTCTGTGCACCCATGCCGTGCAATGCCGTGGAGGTCAGAAGAGGGTGTCGGATTCCCCTGGAACTGGAGTTCTCCTGGAATTGGAGTTTCAGACGGTTCTCGGCCGCCATGTGGGTGCTGGGGATCGAACCCGGGTCCACTGCAAGAGCGGTCGGCGCTCTTAACCACTAGGCCATCTCTCCAGCCCCAGCTGCCCCTTTTCTGAATATGCCCCAGGTGTTGGGATGAACTGAGATGGTTGGAGGTCTAAGACTGGCCACTGGGAAGTAATGTCATGAGATGTAGGGGTTGCCCAGTCCCATACCATCAGTCCCACAGCTGCGTGCTTGGCTGTGGGACCATCAGCCTGTGAGTGTGTCCTCTTCAACCTGTCCAACCGCGGGGTCAACAGCCCCACAACTTCATTCTTTAAACAATATCTTTAAAAGTTATTGGTTATATAATGCCCCTATTCCTTTCCTTTTCTAACCCCTGGCTTTCTACATGTCAACCATAGAGTTCCTGCTTTTGAATATCTCTGTCTTTGGCCTGTTGCCCCAGTTGTACTGGACAACCTCTTTTCCTTGCACCCACTCGAAAATCTTCCACATCATTGACTTTGCTCATTTTTTTCTTTCAAATACTCTCCTGGAAACATTTTGCAAATCCTATTTCAAATGACACTTTAATTGAATATTTTTTTCTGATTTTTCCATTTCATCAAAGTCTTTCCTTATCTATAAAATTGTCATGTTTCCATTGTACACTATGGTGGGTTTCATAAAGATAATTTCTCTTGACTATATCATGTACCATATTTACTCCTTTCACACTCTCCATCTCATCCTTTCTCCAACTTTCACCTTCTTAGTCATCTCCCCAGTCTCTCTACTGTGTGTTCAGTAATGGGTCTTCTATTCTACAGATCTGCTTTTGTGCAAAAACCGTGTAGTTTTTGCTGCTATGGCTTTAGTAAAATCTGATATGTGTTGAGACATCTCCAGCCTTGTTCTTTTTGCTTTGGCTATTTGTAGTCGACTGTACTTTCATATGTAATTTAGGTTATTTTATTTTCTATTTCTGTAGCTTTTGATGGGCAATGCATTGAATTTGTAGGTTGCTTTTGGAGCTATAGCTATTCCCACATTTTATTCTGCAAATCTGTGAAAATGGGAATTTTCTATCTTCTGGTGTCTTCTTCATTTGGTGTTTAAGTTTTTCATTTCAGAAGTCTTTCACATCTTTGCTAGGATCAGTCCTAGTTATTATATTTTTTCTGAATCTACTGTGAATGAGATTATAGTACTTATTTTTTCTCATAGAGTTAATTATTGGTATATAGAAAGACTACTGATTTTTGTTTCTTGGTTTTATATCCTGCTTTTTTGCAGAAGGCATTATCAGTTCTAAAAGTTAGTAAGATGTTACCTTAGCTTAAGGATGTATCAACTTTGGAGATTTCTCTAAGATCTATGACCTCTCCAGTTGTGTCCATCTGGCTGTGTTTACAATACCATACACATGTTTCCTCCTACTGAGTGGGGTTTAAGTCCAATTAGTTAGCCATTAATTTCCCCCAAGATAAAAGTGCCACTATTGCACAGAACCAGACAAAAGAAAACTTCTTTGGAGTCATGGGGCAGGATAGTCCAAAGGACTCCCAAAATTACAGGCTATTGGCACAGCCTTTGATGGCACCCTAAAACCTGAAAGTAAGACCCTATTGCTGATGACAGGACACACTTTGGAGATGAGAGCTTGAGCAATAGAGCTGGATTTGATCAAGAAGCCACCTCCCCCAAAGGCTAACTCTCATAGCTTAGAGAGCACTATGCAAGCCAATAAGGGAGAACATCAATCAATAGTCCAACATCACCCTCAAGACCAAATATCCACGTCAAGAACCAGCACAGCATATTACATCTGTGCAATAGTCGTTTGTTTTTCTGGGACTGTGTTACTTCACTCAGCATGATATCTTCTAGCTCCAGCCATTTACCTGCAAAGCTCATGATGTCATCTTTCTTTACTGCTGCCTAGAACTCCATTGTGTAGATGTACCACATTTTCTCTATCCACTCATCAGTTGAGGGGCATTTGGGTTGGTTCCAGCTCCTTACTATTGTGAAGAGAGCTGAAATAAACATGGTCGTGGATGTATCTCCGCAGTGGGGTGAGTCTTGGGGATACATGCCTAGGAACGGTATGGCTGGGTCAGGTGGCAAGTCCATTCCAAGTCTTCCAAGGGTTCTCCACACTGCTTTCCATAGTGGTTGTACGAGTTTACATTCCCACCAGCAGTGGATGAGTGTTCCCCTTTCCCCACAACCTCTCCAGCACTTGGTATCTTATTACATCTTCAATTTTTTCATAAATTATGGGTCTGTTTAAGTTGTCAACTCTTCTTCATTGGGCTTTGGTGAGTCCCAGGATTTCAGATATTCATCCATTTCTTCTAGGCTTTCAAACTTGGTACAGTATAGGTTTTGGAAGTATTCCCATATGGTTTTCTGGATCTTTTCCTTGTCTGTTGTGATATTTCCCTTTTCATCACAGATTGTATTGATTTGGAGTTGTTCCTTCTTTCTTTTTGTTAACTGGGCTAGAGGTCTGTCTATCTTGTTTATTCTTTCAAAGAACCAACTTTTGGCTTCATTGATTTTTTGTATTGTTTTCTTTGTTTCTATTTCATTGATTTCTGCTCTGATTTTTGTTATTTCTTCCTGTCTGTTGCGTTTAGGGTTCATCTGTTGTTGCCTCTCAAGTGCTTTTAGCTGTAGTGTTAGATCATTCACTTGTGCTCTTTCTGTTTTTCTAATGTAGGCACCCAGGGCTATAAACTTCCCTCTTAGGACTGCTTTTAAGGTATCCCATAGGTTTTGTTGTGTTGTATTGTCATTGTCATTCAGTTCCAGGAATGTTTTTATTTCTTTCTTTATCTCTTCCTTGACCCATTCATTATTCAAGAGTGTGTTGTTTAGTCTCCATGTGTTCTTGTAGGCAGGAGGGCTTGTCCTGGTGTTGATGTTGAGCTTCATTGCACTGTGGTCTGACAGGATGCATGAAATTATTTCAATCTTTTTGTATTTGTAGAGGTTTCTTCTGTGTCCCAGGATGTGGTCAATTTTGGAGAATGTTCCGTGGGGTGCTGAGTAGAAAGTGTATTCTCTGGTATTAGGATGGAATGTTCGGTAGAGGTCTATGAGGTCCATTTGGTGTATCATATCGTTCAGTTCAGATGTCTCTCTGTTTATTCTTTGTCCTGTTGACCTATCCAAAGGACTCAGTGGGGTATTGAAATCTCCCACTATGAGTGTGCTGGGGTTAATCTGTGACTTGTGGTCCTGGAGAATTGTCTTTATAAAGTTTGGTGCACCAGAGTTTGGGGCATATATATTCATAATTGTGAAATCTTCTTGATGAATTGTTCCTTTGATAAAAATGTAATGGCCTTCTTTGTCTCTTCTGATTTCCTTTATTTTGAAGTCTATTTTGTCTGATATTAAAATAGCAACACCTGCTTTCTTCTTGGTACCATTTGCTTGGAATATTTTTTTTTCCATCCTTTCACTTTAAGGTGGTGCCTGTCCTTGAAGGTAAGATGTGTTTCTTGTAGACAGAATATTGATGGGTTCTGTTTCCTAATCCAATCTCCCAGTCTGTCTTTTGATTGGGGAATTTAGTCCATTAATATTTAAGGTTATGACTGATAGGTTTGTGTTGCTTCCTTTTGCTTTATTATCCATTTCTGGTTTTGGTTTAGGTTTTTGCTTTTGCAGTTATGCATTTATTGATTTCTCTTTCTAGGTGCCTGGGGATGGTGGCTCCTTTCTCCTATCCTTTGAATTGCTTCAAGTATTCTCTGAAGGATTGTTTTTTCCGGACATGTATTCTTTCATCTTGTTTATGTCATGGAAGGTTTTTCTCTCCTCAACTATAATCGATATTTTTGCTGGGTATAGTATCCTGGGTTGGCATCTATTGTCCTTTAACACTGGGTATGCTTTGCTCCACGTTATTCTTGCTTTCATAGTTTGCACTGAGAAGTCAGTTGTAATTCTGATAGGTTTCCCCTTATTGGTCAGTTGTTGTTTTTCTCTTGTGGCTTTAAGGATTTTGTCTTTGTTTTGTGTGTCTAGCATTTTAGCTATGATGTGGCATGGAGAGTTTCTTTTCTTATCTTGTCTGTTTAGAGTTCTGTATGCTTCTTGTATTTGTACTGGTTTGTCTTTTTTTAGTTTGGGGAAATTTTCATCTATTATTCTGTTGAAGATCTGATCAGTACCATTCTCTTGGGATTCTTCTCCTTCTCTATTCCTATGATGCAGAGGTTTGATCTTTTCATAGTGTCCCACAGTTCCTGGTTGTTCCACTTTTGTGTATTTTTAAATTTTTCATAATCTTTCCTTGAGGTTTTTAGTTATTCTGTGTTATCTTCCAGGTCTGATATTCTTTGTTCTGCTTTCTGCATTCTGCTTCTGAGGCTTTTTCAATTATTTTCCTCTTGAATGGATGAGTGTTTGATTTCCTTTTTCATTTCCTCTTCTTATTTCTTTACTGCTTCCACTTCCTTTTGGTGTTTCTCATCTCTTCCTGTAGCTCTTTGCTTCACTGGTTGGTTTCCTTATCTTTTTCAACACTGGATCTTTTCAGTGTTTCCACTTCCTTCTTGTGTTCTTCATTCTCTTTTCTTAATTCTTTGATTTGCTCTTTATAATCTTGCATTTCTTTAAGTATGTTCATGACTGTGATTCTGACATCTGTGTCCTGGCCATCCCCAGGGGGATCCCACTATAGGAATCTTCCACAGGGTTGGTAGAGCTTGGTGTGGGATTATCCAGCACCTTTCCCATATTGTCTCTTCCTTGTGTTCCTGGCATATGGGCTTCTCCTTGCCTGTATTCTAATGTGAGTCCCAAATGCCTCTTCACTGTGTTGAAGGCTTGCATTGCTTGCCTCCATCAGATGATTTTGTAATCCCAGTTGTCAGGGCAGGGGGGTTGTTCTTTAGCCCACACCAAGGTACCTGTGCTTCAGGTGGTCTTGGGAGGTCTCCCAGGTTACCAATTTTTAACAGCAATTTTAATGACTAGAAATAAGTATTTCAATGAATCCACAAGTTGGTTCTTTGAAAGAATAAGCAAGATAGACAGACCTCTATCCCAGTTAACTGAAAGAAAGAAGGAACAACTCCAAATCAATACAATCTGTGATGAAAAGGGAAATATCAAAACAGACTAGGAAAAGATCCAGAAAATCATACAGGAATACTTTAAGAACCTATACTGTACCAAGTTTGAAAACCTAGAAGAAATGGATGACTATCTGAAATCCTGGGAATCACCAAAGCTTGACCAAGAAGAGATCAAAAGCTTAAACAGACCCATAACACATGTAGAAATGGAAGATGTAATAAGAAACCTCCTGTGGTGGTTTGAATGTGTGTCCCCCATAGGCTCTAAGTATTCAGACATTTGTCTCCAGTGGCACTGTGTTTGGAGGTCTTGGGGTGTGTGGCCGTGCTGGAGGAAGTGTGACACTGGGGACAGGGCTTAGAGAGTTTTAACAAGCCTCGTGGTCTACAGTTGCTTCCTCTCTGTTTCCTGTGCTCTTTGCGAGATGTGACCCTCGGTTTGCTGCTCCAGATCCAGCCACCACACCTCCCGCCACAATGGACTCTAATTCCCTGGAACCGCCAATCATAAGCTCAAATAAACTCTTACTTTTATAAGTTCCTTGGTCATGGTGCTTTATCACAGCAACAGAAAAGTGATTAATTCACCTCCCAACTAAAAAAAGCCAAGGTCCAGATGGTTTCACAGTAGAATTTTCAAAAAAACCTACAAACTTTTCAAAAAGACCTACAACCATTATTACTGAAACTGTTTAGAAGGATACAATCAGAGGGAATTCTTCCAAATCCTTCTATGAAGCCAGCATCACTCTATTACCAAAACCAGGCAAAGATACAACTAAAAAGGTAAATTATAGACCCATCTCCCTAATGAACACAGATGCCAAAATTCTAAACAGGATACTGGCAAATCACATACAGACCCACATCAAGAAGATCATCCATCATGACCAAGTTGGATTCATACCAGAGATGCAGGGATGGTTCAACATACGAAAATCAATAAACATCATCAAACACATAAACGGAATCAAAGACAAAAACCACACCATCATCTCAATTGATGCTGAAAAAGCCTTTGACAAAATCCAGCATCCCTTCATGCTTAAAGTCCTAGAAGGAATTGGATTGGAGGGATCATTCCTCAATGTAATCAAAGCCATATACAGGAAACCCACAGCCAATATCATCCTAAATGGGGAAATGACAGAAACATTCCCTTTAAAGGTAGGAACTCGGCAAGGCTGCCCCCTGTCACCACTCCTCTTCAATATAGTGCTTGAAACACTTGCTAGAGCAATAAGGCAAGAAAAGGATATTAAAGGAGTACTAATTGGAAAAGAGGAAGTCAAGCTATCCCTATTTGCTGATGATATGATTGTTTACTTAAGGGATGCTAAAAACTCCACCAGAAAACTCCTAGAAATGATTAACAGCTTCAGCAAAGTGGCAGGATACAAAATTAACCTTAGAAAATCAATGGCCTTTCTTTACACCAAGAACAAGCAACTGGAGAAAGAATTCAAAGAGACCTTCCCACTCACAATAGCCTCACAAACAATAAAATACCTAGGAAAAAACCTAACCAAAGACACCAAAGATCTCTACAAAAAAATTTTAAACCTTTAAAGAAAGAAATTGAAGAAGACATCAGAAGATGGAAAAACCTCCCATGCTCATGGATTGGGAAAATTAGCATAGTAAAAATGTCCATTCTACCAAAACTCCTGTATAGATTCAACGCAATGCTAATCAAAATCCCCAAGAGTTTCTTCACAGGCTTGGGAAAAAACGTCCTTAAATTCATTTGGAAAAACAAACGACCCCAAATAGCCAAAACAGCCCTGAGCAAAAAGAGCTACACAGGGGGATCTCTATACCAGACTTCAAATTATACTACAGAGCTATAGTCATAAAAACATCCTGGTACTGGCACAAAAACAGACCTGTTGACCAATGGAACAAAACCAAAGATCCAAACCCGAGCACATACAATTTAAGCCATCTCATATTTGACAAGGGGGCCAAGAAGACACAATGGAGAAAAGACAGCATCTTCAGCAAGTGGTTTTGGCAAAACTGGATCACCACTTGTAGAAGAATGAAATTAAACCTCTTCCTCTCACCCTGTACAAAAGTCAAGTCCAGTTGGATCAAAGACCTCAACATGAAACTCCAAACTCTGAAGGCAACAGAAGAAAAAGTTGGCAGCAGACTACAAGACATAGGCATAGGAAAAGACTTCCTAAATCAGACAGCAGCTGCGCAAGAATTAAGGTCAACAATTCACAAATGGGAACTCATTAAACTCAAAAGCTTCTGTACATCAAAAGAAACACTCAAGGAAGTGAAGAGAAATCCCACAGAGTGGGAGGAAACCTTCAGCGCAGAAACATCTGACAAAGCATTGATTTCCAGGATATATAAACTACTGAAAATCAAAGAAGAAAGAAAACAATTGACGCACTCAATAGATGGAGCAAAGAGCTCAACTGAGACTTCACAAGTGAGGAGTTAGAGATGGCTGAGAAACACCTTAAGAAGTGTTCAACATCACTAATCATTAAGGAAATGCAAATCAAAACCACTTTAAGATATTATATTACTCCAATAAGACTGGCTAGGATCAAGAAAACACAAGATTTCAAGTGCTGTAGAGGTTGTGGGGAAAGGGAAACACTCATCCACTGCTGGTGGGAATGTAATCTCGTACAGCCACTATGGAAAGCAGTGTGGAGAACCCTTGGAAGACTTGGAATAAACTTGCCACCCGACCCAGCCATACCACTCCTGGGCATGTACCCCCAAGACTCACCCCACCGCAGAAATACATGCATGGTCATGTTTATTTCAGCTCTCTTCACAATAGCAAAGAGCTACAACCAACCCAAATGTCCCGCAACTGATGAGTGGATAGAGAAAATGTGGTACAGCTACACAATGGAGTTCTATGCAGCAGTAAAGAAAGACGACATCATGAGATTTGCAGGAAAATTGCTGAAGCTAGAGGCCATCATGCTGAGTGAAGTAACACAGTCCCAGCAAAACAATCGACGAATGGTATCCCTCATCTGTGTATGCTAGTGTCAATTACCCAGTTGTAAGTATTTCCTGTGCATGGCCCCTTGAGCTTTTGTCCAAAGCAGTTGGGAGTGATGCATATTGGAAACAGCAACAACAACAACAACAACAACCATAAAAACAACAACAGAAAGGACTGCATCAAAGAACTGACTGAAACAGTGAACTTCTGCTCAAAACAGTCAACTTCCCCATGGAGAATATTGAGAAAGACTGAGAAAGAGATGAAAAGCATGTTTGGCACAATGCATGAGCTCTGGAGGGGTGGGGGATGGGGGTACACAGGTCTAGATTTGATAAAAAATATATGTATAAATAAATAAATTAAAAGAAAAAGAAATAAGTCTTTACTAATTTAATGTTTTCTTTAAAAATGATATTATAATGTTTTATTCCTTTATAATATTTCTAAAAATTAGCATTATTTCCTTTCACTTTTAGATTTATAATGCCCATGAACCTGATCTCCAAGAACAGGAAAAATATGTTAAATAAATATTGAAATTTAGGGATTGATTATACGCAGAAATATTTCTAGAAAAGCATAGCATGTCTCTGTGTACTCTGAAACACATCACAAAGGACAGAGTTATGGCAGTTAGAGGGATAGATAATGAAATATGTCTGATATAAGGCAAATATAGCCAGTCACAGTGGTAGACTAAAGAGAAATGTTACACCATCCTTCCTTATGAATTATTACTTTAAATAAGCTGCATTGAATTGAAATTTTCCACAAAAATATTTTGTAAAATATTAATTAATGTATTTTACTGTGTTAAACATAAAGAGAAATTGATAAAATCATGCTTTGATAGAATCAGATAAAGGACTTGACACAATGCAAACCTTCTTATAATACAAAATCTATGAAAAGATAAAAAGGAATTTCCTTGCCTCAGTAAAGAGCACTTATGGGGTTAGATTGTGTCCATACACAGGAAATTTGAAGTTCTTACTCCCGGTTCCTTTGATGTGACCTTTTTTAAATATTTTTTTAATTTTATTTTTTGTATGTGTATGAATGTACTGTCTGCATGTAGGTCTGTGCACCCGTGTCGTGCAATGCCACGGAGGTCAGAAGAGGGTCTTGGATTCCCCTGGAACTGGAGTTCTCCTGGAATTGGAGATACAGACAGTTTTTAGCCGCCATATGGGTGCTGGTGATCGAACCCGGGTCCTCTGCAAGAGCAGTTGGCGCTCTTAACCGCTAGGCCATCTCTCCAACCCAATGTGACCTTCTTTTAAGATGAGATATTTGCACATAGAAGTAATTGCCTGAAAATTAAGTCAGAATAGAATAGACTTTTAATCAATGAAAGATGACCTTGTAAGATCTTGTGAGAACACACAGAGATCAACATGTGAAGACAGAAGGAGAAATTGAAGATGAAATTAGAAGATAAGGGTGTCAAGATCTGCAACAACACCAGAAGCTAGGAAGAGGAGAGGGCCGAGCCTAGCCTAGAGAAACCATCACCCCTTGATTCCTCTGTTCCAACCTATAGCTTCCAGACTTGGAGAGAATAAATTCTTGTTGGTTTCAGCCATTCAGTTTGCTGCAATTTGTTCCAGCAGCATTTAGGAAACCCATATAACACCCTTGAAATGCCTACAATAAGCCTCTTATTTCAATTATAGCTAAAATAGGACCAGCTTTCCATTAAAATCGGGAACTAGGCAAAGGTCTTCACAGTGACACTTTTCTTTAACATTATTCCAGAGCATAAGCCAGCACAGTAAGGCATGAAAGAGCAGTGAAGACACACGGGATAGAGCACATTCCGTAAAAGGCCCTTCAATTCCAGGTGATAAGACTTTATATCGGAAAATTCTAAGAGATTTTAAGAAAGTAGTTACAGCAAGCTATGGGATTCAACCATTGAAAATGGGAAATGGCTAAAAATTTTTAAGAAAATATTACAAAACTACTATATGTTTATTCAAGAAATTAAAGCACATGTGGGTAAGTAGATAAACACATCAAATGATTTAGAAAAGATTTTCATTAAAATGTCAATTTATCCCAAATTAGTATGAATATTTGATGTAATCAAAAAAATCTCAATAGGTTTTTCATATAGAAGTTGAGAAACGATATCAATTTTTAACTACACATTTGGGTTTTTTTCTTAATTTTTATTGAGCCTTTGTACATTTCATACAACATTTCTTAATCAAATTTAGACCTGTTTCCCCATCCGTGCCCCCCTCACCAGAGTTCATGCACTCTGCCATACATGTTAAGTACCATCTTGTATCTTTTTCTCAGTCTTTTTTAACTTTTTTGATGCAGAAGTTTACAGTTTTGGTCAGTTCTTTGAACAAGTAATTTTGTCATTGTTCCCTTTAATTTTGAATTATTCTAAAACATGCATATACATATATGTGTGTGTGTGTATATATATATATATATATATATATATATATATATTCCATACATATACCAAAATTACAAACTCCAAAAATAAACCCTAGGTTAAATCCAAAACAAGTTTAGAGTGGAAGTCTTCACCAGTGACCCATCTGACAAAGGTTTTACATCCAGAAGTCACTCTTTTTTATTAATTTTTAAATTTTATATTACTCTAAAATATGAATATATACCTTCTGCCCATATTAATTAACATTAATTACCATGTCTAAAAGTAAGTGGTAAGTTAATTCTAGGGCTCATTAAGATATTCACATTATAACATCACAGTTGCTTCCAGATAGAAAGAAATATAACAATAACATTGCTCAGCTTTTCTTTCAATTGGAGGATTTGGTACTAGCATCCACAAATGAGGGAAACAATTCCCCATTTGTTTTTTGGGAACTGTGTTACTTCACTTAGCATAATGGCTTTGAGTTCCATCCATTTACCTGCAAAGCTCATGATGTCATCTTTCTTTACTGCTGCATAGAACTCCATTGTGTAGATGTACCACATTTTTGTTATCCACTTGTCAGCTGAGGGGCATTTGGGTGGGTTCCAACTCTTCACTATTGTGAAAAGAGCTGCAATAAACATAGTTGTCCATGTATCTTTGCAGTAGGATGTGTCTTGCGGATATATACCCAGGAGTGGTATGGCTGGGTCAGATGATAGGCTCATTTCAAATCTTTTAAGTTTCTCCACACTGCTTTCCACAGTGGTTGTACAAGTTTACATTCCCACCAGCAGTGGATGAGTATTCCCCTTTCCCCACAACCTCTCCAGCATTTGATGTCTTTTGTTTTCTTGATCTTAGCCAGTCTTATAGGTATGAGATGATATCTTAGAGTGGTTTTAAATTGTATTTTCTTAATTATCGATGTTGAACACTTTTTTAAAGATGTTTCTCAGCCATCTTTACTTCCTCATTGGTGAACTCTCTGTTCAGCTCTTTACTCCACCTTTTGAGTGAGTCATTTGTTTTCTTATTTCTTTCTTTTTTGAGTAGTTTATATATTCTGGGTGTTAATGCTCTGTCAGATGTGTCAGCAGTGAAGATTTCCTCCCACTCTGTGGGTTTTCTCTTCACTTCCTTGATTGTTTCTTTTGCTGTACAGAAGCTTTTGAGTTTAATGAGGTCCCACTTATCTGCTGTTGAGCTTACTTCCTGCACAACTGTTGTTTGAGTTAGAAAGAATTTTCCTACTCCTATGTCTTGTAGATTGCTACCAACTTTTTCTTCACCTTCAGAGTTTGAGGTTTCACATTGAGTCTTTGATGCATTTGGAGTTGATTTTTGTACAACGTGAGAGGTAGGGGTTTAATTTTGTTTTTCTACAAATGGTGATCCAATTTTGCCAGCACTATTTGTTGAAGATGCTATCTTTCCTCCAATGAGCTTTTTTAGCCTCTTTTTTGGCTGAAATTGTATGAGCTCAAGTTTGTTTCTTCAATTTTTTGGCTGAAAGTTTTTGTATGAGCTCAGGTTTGGATCTTCAATTTTGTTCCATTGGTCAATGGGTCTGTTTTTGTGCCAGTACCAGGCTGTCTTTATGACTATAGCCCTGTAGTATAGCTTGAAGTCTAGTAAGGTGATTCCCCCTTGCATTGCATTTTTCACTCAGGGTTGCTTTAGCTATTCAGGATCTTTGGTTTTTCCATATGAATTTAAGGATTTTCTTCCTAGTCTGTGAAGAAACTCATGGGTATTTTAATTGGGATTGTAGTGAATCTGTATATTAATTTTGGTAGAATGGACATTTTTACTATATTAATTTTTCCAATCTATGAACATGGGAGATTTTTCCATCTTTTGATGTCATCTTCAATCTCCTTTTGTGGGGGTTTAAAACTTTTGTTGTAGAGATCTTTGGTGACTTTGGTTAGGTTTGATCCCAGGTTTTTTTTATTTTTATTTTTTTTTTTGAGGCTATTGTGAGTGGGAAAGTCTCCTTATATTTGTTCTCCATTGTCAGTCGTTTCTATCATCTGTTGGTTCTTTATTCATGCATGGCCACAATCCACATCATATTCTTCCCTCCTAGAACCAGGCTGGCAGTTCTACAAGACTGCAGGCTTTTGGAGCTGTTTCCTGCTGGCAGGCTAACAGTTCCTAAGCTGAATTCCTGGCAAGGAGAGGGGACAGAACCATGGGAAGTTACCCGAGAAATGAAAATAAAAGAAAGAGACAGACTCATAAAGTCCAGGAGGAAGACCCAGGTTTAATGTTATAGCACAAGGCTTTTATATCAACCTATGCATGGGCTGGGGCAGGCAATTGGGTCAAGGGAACCTCAGGCTATATTCCAGATCAAAGTTCTTTCCTGAGAGATCAAAAGACATCCCAGGCTTCACAGGTCTGTGAGAATAACAGCAAGGGTCAAGGTTTTGGCTGTTAGGTAACTGCTTTTAACTGCATCTGCCAAAAGAATGCCTGTACTCCAGTTGCTTGTTGTTGGTGTAAAGAAACGCTACTGATTTTTCTAGGTTAATTTTGTATCCTGTCACTTTACTGAAGCTCTTAATTATTTCTAGGAGTTTTCTGGTGGAGTTTTTAGCATCCCTCAGGTAAACTATCATATCATCGGCAAATATGGATAGTTTGACTTCCTCTTTTCCAATTAGTACTCCTTTAATTTCCCTTTCTTGCCTTATTGCCCTAGCAGCAAGTGTTTCAAGCACTATATTGAAGAGGAGTGGTGATAGAGGGCAGCCTTGCTGAGTTCCTGCCTTAAGGGGATTGCTTCTAATTTTTCTCCATTTAGGATGATGTTGGCTGTGGGTTTGTTCTATATGTGCTTGATTATATTTAAGAATGTTCCTTTCCAATCTTCGGAAGAGGGGGCATGGTAGAATGTAAGGGCTGTGATTGGGGTGAATGGTGAAACTACAGCAACATAGTCTGCACACTTATTTGATCAGCATGATTGTACATATAAGCCCCAACAGCTGGATGGCAGGAGACATGGGCTGTGCATGTTTGGGCATAGCTGCTTGCAAACTGGTTTTATATGAAGGATGCTTGTATTCATAACTTATTACTTATTGTTAAAAAAAATAAAAATAAAAAATTGGAAAAAAAGAATGCTCCCTTCAGTCCAATTCCCTCTAGAACTTTAAGCATGAAGTGGTGTTAGATCGTGCCAAAGGCTTTTTCTGCATCAATTGAGATAATGGTGTCTTCAGTGCATCTATGTCTTTTATGATATTTACTGATTTACATATGTTGAAACATCCCTGCATCCCTGGTGTGAATCTAACTTGATCATGATGGATGATCTTTTTGATGTGGGTCTGTATGCAATTTGCAAGTATTTTGTTGAGAATTTTTGCATCTGTGTTCATTAATGAGATGGGTCTATGGTTCTCTTTTTTGGTTGTATCTTTGCCTGGTTTTGGTATTAGAGTGACACTGGCTTCATAGAAGGAGTCTGGGAGATTTCTCTGTTTGTATCCTTCTGAATAGTTGAGTAGTAATGGGGGTAAGACCTCTTTAAATGTTTTATAGAATTCTGCTGTGAAGCCATCTGGGCCTGGGCTTATTTTAGTTGGGAGATTTTTTTATTTCATCTTCAATTTCCTCAAATGTTATGGGTCTGTTTAAACTGTCAATATCCTCTTGGTTAACCTTTGTTGGTTCCCAGGATTTCAGATATTCATCCATTTCTCTCAGTTTTTCAAACTTAGTATAGATTGTTGAAGTATTCTCATATGATTGTCTGGATCTTTTCTTTATCTGTTGTGATGTTTCCCTTTTCATCACGAATGCTATTGATTTGGAGTTGCTCTTTCTTTCTTTTGGTTAACTGGGCTAGAGGTCATAACTACACATTTGTATGAACTTATAATAGTCAAAGTAGCTTTTAAAACAAGAAACAAAGATGGAGGACTCATATCAGCTGATGAGGGTAATACCAGATTTGAAGATTTCTGACAAAGAAGTACTGAATAGACCAGTATACACCATCAGTTGATTTTTCAGCAGAGACACTCAGGAAAAATCAATAAGAAATGGCAGTCTCTTCAATAGCTTGTATTGGTGCAACTGGTTGTCCATTGGGGAAATCATTAACTCACCCTTAATTAACATCATGAAAATCAAACATTAAAATAGATTACAGATCTACAACAGAAAGCTCCACAAGAAAACACAGGAAAACATCTTCACTATCTTAATTAGGAAAACCACTCTTTTTTTTTTTACATTTTTATTTATGACTTTCTTTTTTTATTTTTATTTTTTTTTGTATGTGTATGAATGTACTGTCTGCATGTAGGTTTGTGCACCTGTGTCATGCAATGCCGCGGAGGTCAGAAGAGGGTCTTGGATTCCCCTGGAACTGGACGGTTCTCAGCTGCCATGTGGGTGCTGGGGATCAAACCCAGGTCCTCTGCAAGAGTGGTCAGTGCTCTTAACCACTAGGCTATCTCTCCAGCCCCAGAAAAATCACTCTTATAATATGCCACTAGCCATAAAAGAAAAAGGACCAACACAAACTGCTCCTGAAAATAGAGTGTTCAAACCTAAATTGAAGATTAGAAGAAAGTATGTTTAATGTACATATCTGAAAAGACTGCAAAGAATTTTATAGCTTACTAATAAAAATTCAATTTTAAGAAAAATATGTCAAATGAGCTTTTAAACATACTTCACACTGGGCGTGGTGGCACACACCTTTAATCCCAGCCCTTGGGAGGCAGAGACAGGTTGATCTCTGTGACTTCAAGGCCAGCCTTGTCTACATAGTGAGCTCCAGACCAGCTGGGACTAAAGGGAGACCCTGTCTCAAAAAGACCAAAAAAAAATAATAATAATTCTACACAAAATATGGTTGATAAATATTACAGAGATGCTTAGAATCAGTGGTCTCTGAAGGAAATCAAGTAAAACCAGATGACATATTTCCACATGCTCACTAGAGTTAAGTAGAGTTAACTAATATTTTTTAAAGTTGACATGACAAATTATTAGTGAAGATCTACAGTAACCAGAATTCTTACACATTACTGACAATTCTGAAAAGCAGTATAAATATGTTCAAAATGTTTGTACAGTTCCTTATAAAACTAACCATATATAGTCAGCTGTACCTATGCAGGATTTCTGTACTCAATGGGAAATTGTTGAAAAAGGTTTTTCCACATTGAACATGTACACATCTTTATCTAGCTCATTCTTTCCTAGTATAACACCAATAGGACAATTCTTAACAGAGTATGTAAATTCTGTTTGGCACCATGAGTAACCTAGAAATGAGTTTATGCCTGTAGGAGGATGATGTATGTTACATGCTATCCTGTGATACTTGACTAGCCAAGATTTTCTTCATATCTGTGGTAGGTCCTGGAGATACACAGGGAGGGCTGCATTTACTACAGGATTTAGCAATCACACTTCTAGGTTTTACCTAACATTTTGTGTCCATGTCTTCAGAATTGAAGCATTTCCTCAGGGAGGGGCTCCTTCAGACCAGAGAGTATGGAAAACATACAAGACCCAGAAAATCAACAAGTTAGAAGATTGAAAAGGCTCTTTCCCTAGGGTTACACATGCTGTAATAATTGCTTTGGGGAGGAGATGCTCATCAGCTTAGCTGCCTAAAGTCATGAAAACTGCTCCAGGAATGCAGCTCTTGTGAGCTATCACCCTGCTAGGGTGGGCTCCTTGGTGATGCAGATGCCTTAGACTCATCTATACCCCTGTAAGTATGCTTCACCCACATTTCTCTAAGTAACTCAAATAAACTCGCTGGCCATTAAGTTAGACTTGGTGGAATTGCTTCTTTATCTTTCTTCAGTGCCCTATCTGGTGTAAATAGACATTTGCTCATGTCTCCCCTAAAACTGGCACCCTAACCAGGAAACATGAAAATGGGAAAAATGGAAATGTTATATCGACTTTATCCATAACAGCATTGAAGTGAAAGAGCAATCTACACACTGGCAGTAGATGAGCAAACACATGGATTTGGAATTCCCGTCAGTGAAATACTACACAGCAGTAAAGCGTGACTTTTAGATCCTCTTGCTGTTTGTTCCCATGCCCAGAAATCATCTCATTTCACACTACAGTCAGTCTCTCTCTCTCTCCCTCCCTCCCTCCCTCCCTCCCTCTCTCCTACAGAGAAATATCATGGGCTTCTAGCTCTCACAGAATTCTCTTCCCCCTTGAAGCTGTGAGCAAGCCCAGCTCCCTCCTATACCTGGTCCCAAGACAACCTTGAATTGTAACTTCACTCTCTTGTCCAGGAGGTTCCTTCATGCCAGGGCCAAATAAGCTAATTCAGGCTTTGTCACATGTTATAGAACTCACACACACCCTGAAACCCTGTGAGAGTCAGAAACTCCTGTTGTCCTTGGGATATAAAGGGAACTGAGGGACCTAGAGTCTCTGGCCCTCCCTACACATGCATACTGTCATGGCTCGGATAGTCTACCTCTCCTATTAGTCTAGGATCTGAAGATGCCTCCCCTCAGGACCCCTGCTGTGCTGTGCGATGGCCATCTCTCCCAATGAAGCTTTCCTTGGACCTGAAGTTTCACTCTTCCACTCTGAGGCAAACTCTGAGGCTGAGAATCCCAGGAAGCTCACCCAATTTTCTATGAGCCCCAGCTCTTTCTAACAGGAACTGATTGTTAATAAATGGAGAACACAGATAAACCCTTTATACATTAAGCTGTTCAAAAAAAGCTAAACAGAAATGTCCATGCCTGAATGAGTCCATTTTCATAGAATCCCCAGACTTACAGTGTAACAATGTTTTACATGACAGCTACATGCTATTAGACACTATTAGTATATCATAGAGATGATAGAAAGTATATATAAGAGTGTGCATAGAAGCTAGAGGAAACTGTAACAAAATGGCAAAACAAAAAAAGGTGTTGCTGAGGGCTTGGAATAGGTAAGGAATTACTGCCAGCCACAAAGCTATTTATTCGTACCTTGACTGATCTGGAGATTCTGTTGCTGAATATGCACTTGTAAAACACAACTAACATGGGGCTGAGGGATGGTTCAGTGGTTAAGAGCACTAACTGCTCTTGCAGAAGACCTGGATTCCATTCCCAGCACCCACATGGCAGCTAACAACTGTCCATAACTCTGGTTCCAGGGGATCCAACACCTTTTTCTGACCTCCACAGGCATTGCATGACATGGGTGCACTTACACACACAGGCAAAATATTCATACACACACACACACACACACACACACACACACACATATATATATATATATATATATATATGATATTTTTAAAAAGACAACATGAACAATCAGAAAATGTAAAAGCTTTTGCATGCAACTTCAGTAAAATGAATTTAGAAGGGAAAAAATAGTGAAAACTCAAAAAATAAGAAAAGAACACAGGAAATGAAGGGAGAAAGAAAAGGGAAGAAAAGAAAGGAAAAGGTAATAATGAAAAGAAAGAACTAAGGATGAAAAAGAAAAATGAGGGAGGAAGAGAAGAAGCAGGATAAATGCAAAGCCAAATGAAAGGAATGTCACTGAAAGACTGCAGAGAAAGGGAGGAGGTGAATGTGTATGTCTGTGTGTGTGTGTCTGTATATGTGTGTGTATATTCTCTGTGTGTGTGTGTCTGTATATGTGTGTATATTCTCTCTTTCTTTCTCTCTCTCTCTCTCTCTCTCTCTCTCTCTCTCTCTCTCTGTGTGTGTGTGTGTGTGTGTGTGTGTGTGTGTGAATGCATAGACACAAGCATTCACACATAGAGTCCTGGTCAATTAGCTGCACTAATAATATTCTGGGTTGTGAGGGCATGGTAAGATAGTCTTCAGGAGTTTGTGACTGACAGTATGGTATTAATCTGTACTGTGATTTATTCTTACTAAGTGAAGCAAGACCCCCTAACTATGATGAGAAATAGCTCAAGGAATCATGATACGGCAAAAGGGATTTTTTCAGATTAGTTCATGTTCCTGGTTACTTGATATCTGTGCCAGATAGCTTTAGTGTCAACTTGGCACACCTGGGTTGAGGGAGGCAGAGTTGGAGAATCGCCTCCATTGGACTGGCCTATGGCCATCTCTGTGGGGTATTTTTGTGATTGTTGAGTGATGTGAAAGGGCTCAGTGTACTGTGGGTAGTGCTACCACTGGGCAGGTTGTTCTGTATTATATAAAAATTAGGCTGAACATGGGCCAGAAGAGCAAACCAGTAAACAGAGTTCCTACATGGCCTCTCTTTTAGCTCGTGCCTCCAGGTTCCTGCCCAGAGTTCCTACATGATGAACTGTGTGTGACCCTTTATCCCCTCCAACCCTCCAAGTTGGTATTGGTCAGAGTGTTTTGTCAGAGCAACTGAAAGCAAATGAAAACAATATTGAAATTAAAAGATGATTCAAGTACCATGTAATCCAATCAGATGATCCCTTAATATTGCCTGGGTTCTTGGGTGAAAGAGCTTTGAAGTTCATAAGGGGTTCAGAGGGAAGGAGATTCTCTGATGCTGGCTGTGAGGTGAAAAGGGACACATGACAAGAAAAGAAAACAGCCTCTAGGAAGTGAGTTTCTCAGCCAATAAGAGAAATTTGAACAATTTTAGGCATATCTTAAATATAAACAACTTACTACAAACATAGTCTCTTTACTTTCCCAAACCCCATATCCTTGTTTGTAGTTTTCCATTAAAGGGAAACATACCCGTTGGCCAGAATTAAGATGAAAAAATTTACCAAGTCCATCCAAACTGTCTCCTTCTGGGCTGCATGCCACTAGTTCAGAGAAGTAAACCTAGCTTTTCTTGAGTCAAATTATCTTGAAATGTGCAGAACAGATATCAAAAGTAACTCTTGCATACTAGACAGAAACCAAAAATTATCTTTCAGTTCTCAAACGTAGCTCATTACTTGTCTATGCCCCTTTAATCTGAATCTAAAACTGTACATCCAGTACAAGCCAGGAATGGCCAGAAAACCAGCCACAACCCTGCGTGGTTATAATCCCATTTAGACCATTAGTAAACTGGCTTTAATGTTTATACCATTCCACTCTAGAAACATTTAACCACTTCAATCCAGCACAAGTATCTTCTTTTCTTCTAAACTTTGCAATATTTATGCCCATCCAGCTGAATGGGGAGTTCCCCAAACACATTACCACAAAATAAAAACCTTAAGGTGACCCTACAAGTCTCGGGGCTGGCTCCAGCCAACCAAATATTTCCAGATATTCAGAAATGCACCACATAGGCCTGTCAAAAAGCCTGTCTATCTCCCACCAAAGATGTTCCACCTAGCGATCAAATATCCCCCACACAAAACACAACCAAAGGCCTTGAATTCTATTTTATCTAATATTAGTACAGTAACTCCTTCTTCTTTCTTAGTACGATTTACTTGTATTATTTTTACCCCCTTTTACCATGGGATAATATCTATCTCTAAAGGTGAGAAAAATTTCTGTTTTTTCTAAATCCATTCTGCTAGTCTCTGTCTTTCAATTGGAGAACTCATTCCATTGATATTTAAAACTGTTGTTGAGAGAATTAAATTGTTTCCAATCATTTTGATGTCTAGTACACTCTTAAACTAGGTTTTTATTTCCACAGTGGCAGTATCATTTGTTTTCTAGTGTTGATTGGTTATAGTCATCCTTGCCCTCCGTTCTTTGCATTGCTTGAAGTATTCTCTGCAAGCACAGCTTATTGGAGAGGAATTCTTTCAACTTATATCATGGAACATTTTCCTTTCTCCTTCAATTATAATAGACATTTTTGCTGGTTAAAGTACTCTTGGTTGGCATCTATAGTCTTTTAGAACCAGGAATATTTTATACCAGTCTCTTCTGGTTTTCATTGTCTGCATTGAGAAATCAGCTGTAATTCTGATGTTTTCCTTTATAGGTAAGTTGTTGTTTATCTTTTTCAGCCCTCAGTATCCTTTCTTTGCTTTGAACATCTAGTGCTTTTCCTATGATATGGTTTGGAGAATTTCTTTTCTGGTTCTGTCTGCTTGGAGTTCTATATGCTTCTAATACTTATATAGGTATCTCTTTGTTTGATTTGGGAAAACTTTCCTCTAAAACTTTGTTAAAGATTTGGGCCATATCACCATCCTGTGAGCTTTCTTTTCCATCCTTATAATTCTTAGGTTTGGTCTTTTTATAGTATCCCATGGTTCCCTATTATTCCATTCTTGTTTTTTTTTTAATTTTCATAAACTTTATTTGATTTATCCAATTCTTCCATATTGTCTTCCAGTCTTGATATACTATTTTCTACTTTATCCATTCTATTAAGAGTTCTCTCATCTTTTCCAAGTTATTTGTGGAATGTTGCATTTCTTTTTTTTTTCATTTCAACTTGAATTTTCTTGAATGTTTCTATATCTTTTGTCATTTCATTCTGCAGTTTATCATTGTTCTCTTTCAATTTATCCCTGTCTTCTTTTAGATCCTGAACTTCCTTATAAAAGCTCCTTAAATTTCCTCAACTCCTTAATTTCTCTAATCATATTCATAATTGTTCTTTTGTGATCCATATCCTGAGTTATATCCAAGGGGTCTTCATTAGAGGGCACTTGGATAGGAGTATTAGTGTTTGGTGGAAATCCACCTGACTATTTCTTTCATTGAGCTTTAGGTATTTGGGTAGCTTCTTTTGGGAGAGGTTCTAATGTGAAGCACTTCCATGCATGCAGGCATAGCAATCATACCCATAAAATAAAATAAATAAATCAAAAAAATTTTAACTCTAAATTTCAACATTCACACATCAAGACTTCAGGCTATATCTAATAATAATGTGTCTCTCAGCTTCCTTGTTTGTTGAACCTATAATATTTTCCTTTAACATTCTCTCTGACCCCTTTTTCAAAATTTATAATCTGTCAGTCTGTGTTACATTTTTCTTTCTTTTTTAATTTTTTTTATTTATTATTTTTTATGTGTATGAGTGTACTGTCTGCATATAGGTTGGTGCACCCGTGTCGTGCAGTTCCACTGAGGTCAGAAGAGGGCGTCAGATTCCCCTGGAACTGGAGTTAAAGATGGTTCTTAGCTGCCATGTGGGTGCTGGGAATTGAGGCCAGGTCCTCTGCAAGAGCAGTCGGTGCTCTTAACCACTGAGCAATCTCTCCAGACCCCATTTTTCTTTCTTTTAAAAATGCTTTATTATTTTTATTTTATGTGTATAAATGTATGGCCTGCATGTATGTAAGTGCACCCATGTTATGCAGTGTCCATGGATGTCAGAAGAGGATATATGATACCCTGGAACTGGAGTTACAGTTATTCATCATGTAGGTGCTGGAAATCCAATTCTGGTTCTCTGCAAGAGCAGCCAGTGCTCTTAACAGCTGAGCCATCTCTCCAACCTCATATGTGACATTTTTCAATCAAACTAGGAAGTAAGCACAGTAGTGCTCAGGGTAAGCTTTCCATGTAAAGAGGGCTGTCAGTCACGTTGTATGGATTAAAGTAACCACACTGAAGCAAAGTTCTTTTCTGGCATCTCTGGCCCCTAGCAAGGGCACTCTCAGAACTGCTGCTTTGGGGTCCCTGACCTACCTGGCCAGCTTTTATGTTCTGTTCTCCTCACCAGCATGTTCAAAATAGAGGTCAGCCACATGGTAGACATGCAGGTATATGGCCAAAGGAAGGAGGAAGGAGCTTCAAGAAAAAGCAAGGAAGCCCAAGGTACTAGAAATAGCATACCCAGGTTCTGATCAGCATCCGAAAGAGACAGAGAAATGGAAGAGAGGAACCTAAGCCTCTCTGTGTCATAATTCAAAAAGCTTGACAGAACTAACAGAATCCCATAGTTGGTCTGTAGTAACTGTACTAGGGGCAGGCTTTCTGGGAAGCAGAAAAGTTGCTCCTATCTCTTTATCATAGTAGCTTACCCTGAATCCACCCTGGTCCCTTAGCCAGGTAACAGAGTGGCTCAACTGGATTAACTCTTAAGGGAAGAAATAACATGTTTCCAGTCAGAGGTAGATTCTATTCGTCCAATGAGAAGGATATAGCTTTGCTTTAACAAGCCTCCAATGCTACCATAACTCTATTGTTTATTATGGGCATTGCAAAATAACAGTGTCATTTTCTTCCAAGAGAAGGAGACATAAGACAACAGAAAGATTCATCTGCTAATTGAATAGAAAGAATAGATCAAGGACCCAGGGTAGCAGAGGCAGTGCTGAACACTGTAAGAATCTTCCCATGTACTGACAGACAATAAGTAAATATGTCTTCTCTCTGCTAATTATTCTGAATCATTGTAATCATCCTTCAAATAGCCCATTAAAGTTTTTTTTTTATAATAAATTTCTTCCACTAATAGGGACCCTGGAAAAAACTATTTTTCTTGAGGTTCTACATGCCTATAAGCAGGCTTGAGTGGAGATAATTCACATATTCTCATTTATTTTAATCAAATGAAATTTAAGGTCAGTTGCTACAAACAGGAATGGTAAAGTTTTTGTTGAAGCACAAAAAGAACAATGACCATGTAAATCAATCCATAATGAATTGAGAGGCTGCTCTGTTTTCTATTGCTTAAAATGAATCTTGATCAGTTTTTAAGGATTTGGTTAACTGTGGAGAACATAGAATTTGTATTGAGAAGCCTCATAAGAACACAAAAGGAGGGCAAATCTAGGCTGAGGACTTGTCAGACAGGTATTGGAATGCAGGATCCAGGTCATCAAGAGAAACTTTGGTAACCAACCATGGGACCCAAGGAAGGGAGTGCAGTGATGATGGAAGTGGCAGGGTTGGGGACACAACTCAGAGTAGGACTGAAGGTGGGGGACTGTGAATCATGGGAGGGTGGAAGAGAATAGTATTGCTACCAACTGGGCAGGAATGAAGATAATTTAAACAGACACTTGTGTCCGTCAGTATATCCTACTGTTGAACCAATGGACTCCAAGAGACAGTAATACTGCCCCTCCCAGGATCTCAAGCTGGAAAAAGGGAAAAGCTGACTTGTTGACTGGGAGCTGCTTAGTGATGCATATTTCTGGTTCTCTATTTAAATTTTAATCTCAATTCTGCCCCAGACTGGAGGGGGGTCACTTGATCTCTTTGTTCCTTTTCCTCATGTGGCTACATAGGATAAATCATCTGTTTTTGCATTATATATAATTATTACTTTTCCCTTTCCAGGACAGGTAGCCAGACATGGCTTCTCTGGGTACAGACCTTAACTGCAAGTTCAGCAACACCAGGGTCTTGAATGGAAATATTTCAGAGAGTGTGGAGAACATGGGTAAGAAGAGAAGTTAGAACTGGAGCCTGAGTTAGATAATCTGAGGAAGATAATCTAAGGAAATTTGGCAACTGATGGCTGCTGAGAGGGTGAGAGACAGCATCTTACAAGGATGGACTCTTTCAGTCCAGTGGATAGACTGAAGGACATTTGGCAACATAAATCATCTTCTGTAGGCCATATTTTATATATATATAATATATATGTATGGCAGGAGTCAGTGGAGGTTGGTGCAAATAAGAGAGGATCCAAATATCTTCAAACTATATTATATGAAAATCATAAAACGTCAATGAAAATATAGTTTGAGTTTCAAGCAAATTACTCCATTACAGTGGAAGAAAAATTACATAAATCTGATATATTGCATGACACTGTAAACTGAAAAGAATGAGAAAGTTAATACCAAATACATGTTGCCAGTGATGATTTATCAGTACGTTGTTCCTTGTAATAGTAACTTTTTTTTTTCTAAAACATTGTTCCAGGCAAAGGGTCAACTTAATGTTATGGGAATGATTTATCCATCTCTATAATGTTCATTGTAATGACCACTTGTTTTTAGACCAAACTTAAGGGCTAAGGGTCTGGTCAACTTGTTTTTTTTTAAACTTTGCTCTTCATTGTACTTTCATGAATCACATGTCATGCAATTGTTTTATGCTGTTTCTGGGTGGTGACCATTGATAGAAAACCTCAACATGTATTTTTCCTGGTCATAAATAGACCTTACCTTGCAGCTTTGATTTATGCCTCTGATTTCCAACCTACAAGTGTTTTAGTTGTATATATGAGAGTAAGCCTAGGAAAACTGTATATAAAGATCCTTCAGAAAATTCATGGGCTTCTGTTTCCTGACTGAATGCTGTAGATAACTGAAATCATTTCAGTGAATCTCAGATGTTATTAATTCTTCAGATTTCAAACTGAATGGTTCAGAGAACTTGGCTGAGACTAAATTAGCAAAGAACAAATATCCTGGTTATTACCGAGACACGGAATATTCCAGGTAGTCTGTCTTCTGTCCTTGTTATTACCGAGACAGGGAATATTCCAGGTAACCTGTCTTCTGTCCTGGTGATTACCGAGACAGGGAATATTCCAAGTAGCCTGTCTTCTGTCCTGGTTATTACCGAGACAGGGAATATTCCAGGTAGCCTGTCTTCTGTCCTGGTTATTACCGAGACAGGGAATATTCCAGGTAGCCTGTCTCCTGTCCTGGTTATTACCGAGATAGGGAATATTCCAGGTAACCTGTCTTCTGTCCTGGTTATTACTGAGACAGGGAATATTCCAGGTAGCTTGTCTTCTGCCCTGGTTATTACTGAGATAGGGAATATTCCAGGTAGCCTGTCTTCTGCCCTGGTTATTACTGAGACAGGGAATATTCCAGGTAGCCTGTCTTCTGCCCTGGTTATTACTGAGACAGGGAATATTCCAGGTAGCCTGTCTTTTGCCCTGATTATTACTGAGACAGGGAATATTCCAGGTAGCCTGTCTTCTGTCCTGATTATTACTGAGACAGGGACTATTCCAGGTAGCCTGTCTTCTGTCCTGATTATTACCGAGACAGGGAATATTCCAGGTAGCCTGTTTTCTGTCCTGGTTATTACTGAGACAGGGACTATTCCAGGTAGCCTGTCTTCTGCCCTGGTTATTACTGGGACAGGGAATATTCCAGGTAACCTGTCTTCTGTCCTGGTTATTACTGAGACAGGGACTATTCCAGGTAGCCTGTCTTCTGTCCTGATTATTACCAAGACAGGGAATATTCCAGGTAGCCTGTGTTCTGTCACTTATTGCCACTGCTTTTTCCAATCATTTTTATCACTTTATGGTGGAGGGATTATTTTAGATGAAATTCTGCCCATTTTTTTTTTTTTTGAGACAGGGTCTCCCTGTAGCTACAGCTGTCCTGGAACTCACTGTGTAGACCAGGTTGGCCTTGAACTCACAGAGATCTGTTTGCCTCTGCCTCCCAAGTGCTGGGATCAAAGATGAGTGCCACTACACCCAGCTATCTCTTAGGCTTTCAAAGCCAGTTATTTTTTTCTGGTTTTTTTTTTTTTATATTTTTACTGAAGTTTTGTGGATTTCATACATCATTTCTCAGTCCAATCCAGATTCATTTCCTCCTCCATGCCCCCACCCCTCCCAAGTTCAAGACAATAGTAAACATGGGAGGAGAGAGACAGAAAGAGAGAGACAGAGACAGAGACAGAGTGAGAGAGAGAAAGAGAGAGCACTGCTTCATATTCTAGGAGTACATGCGTAAGTTGTGATGAGTTATGAGATAAGAAATTGCATGATAAACCTCTCCCTCTTTTCTTAATCCTACAATCCACCTGTAAGAAATATTTCCTATCTTGGGCATAATTTTCTTTAGGAGCAAAATTTACAGGAATAGCCATTAACTAAATTTGACCTGAAGCAATCAGTTTTCCATTAATGATAATGTAACACCTGATGCTGGGTACTTTATAACAGGTCTGGAGGGTCAAAGGCATAGTGCTTGGAGACACAACTCTAGGGAGACCTTTGGGTCTACAGCATCACAGGGACAGGAGTTGTGCGTGAAACAAGAAGATCACAAACAACCAGAGACACACCAGAGAGGGAAGGGAAACTAAGAGGCATCCGCTACTGAGATAAAGGCCAACTCAGTCTGACTTAAAAAGTAAAGGGGCTGGAGAGATGGCCTAGTGGTTAAGAGCGCTGACTGCTCTTACAGAGGACCCGGGTTTGATCCCCAGCACCCACATGGCGGCTGAGAACCATCTGAAACTCCAATTCCAGGAGAACTCCAGTTCCAGGGGAATCCAACACCCTCTTCTGACCTCCAAGGCATTGCACGACACGGGTGCACAAACTTGCATGCAGACAGTACATTCATACACATACAGAAATAAATAAAAAGTAAGAAAAAAAATTTTTTTTAAGTAAACCTGGGGCTGGAGAGATGGCCTAGCGGTTAAGAGTGCCCACCGCTCTTGCAGAGGACCCAAGTTCGATCCCCAGCACCCACATGGCGGACGAGAACCGTCTGAAACTCCAATTCCAGGAGAACTCCAGTTCCAGGGGAATCCAACACCCTCTTCTGACCTCCGCGGCATTGCACAACACGGGTGCACAAACTTGCATGCAGACAGTACATTCATACACATACAGAAATAAATAAAATTAAAAAAAAAAGTAAACCTCATGGGGCTGGAGAGATAGCATAGCAGCTAAGAGCACCAACTGCTCTTGCAGAGGACCCGGGTTCAATCCCCAGCACCCACAAGGCAGCTGAGAACCATCTGTAACTCCAATTCCAGGAGAACTCCAGTTCCAGGGGAATCCGAGACCCTCTTCTGACCTCTGCGGCATTGCAAGACTCAGGTGCACAAGCCTACATACAGACAGTACATTCGTACACAAATAAATAAATAAATAAATAAATAAATAAATAAATAAATAAATAAAATTTAAAAAAGTAAACCTCGAAAAAAATTTTTAAAATTGCTGTGTGTGGTGGTGAATGCCTTTAATCCCTGCACTCAGAAGCAGGAAGATCTCTGTGAGTTCAAGGCCAGCCTGGTCTACAGAGCGAGCTCCAGGCCAGCTGGGACTAAAGGGAGAGACTATCTCAAAAATACCAAAAAAAAAAAAAAAAGTAAAGCAAGGCAGGCATTTATTCCAGAAAATGTGCTCTCGCTCCCCAGCAAATCCATGGCCCTCCAGGACCATGAGAAAGTGTGCATCTCGAGGTGGAGAGAGCCTTTTATAGGGGAGAGGGGAGATGCTGACATGTTGGAATCTGGCCAATTAAGCCAGGTCAGGGGCTCAGATCAGGTCTAGAGGTCTCCTGGGAGTCTGGCCTGACCAGAAAAAAAAAAAAGGAGGGTCCTTCCTGTCTATGCCATCTTGGTTTTTCGCCCCAGCCAAACCTGACAGAAACAACCATCCACAAAACCTCAACTCTTAAAGAATCTATCACCTTTTAACAATCCTTACTCTGGAGACAACACTTCCAACAGAAGAAGCTTTGCGGGATCCTGAAATGGAATGTCTAGCCATAGTCTCTCCAGTGTCCTGAAATCATCAGCAATTTCTCTTTCACAATATAAAAGAGATGGACTTGCATGTTCTTCTTCAAGGTAGACGAGGAAACTGATAGAATGAAAGAGTCAGGAAGATTATCTTTATTATTATGAACCTTCCAATGCTGTGGAGACTCCTTTTTCTCTTCATTTGTCTTGTAGCTAAATATAAAGAAAAAGAAGCAATAAATATATTACTAATGATGGGTAATATAATATTTTCAAGTACAGGATATACCAGGAACTCTGTTAACAGTCCACAAAAGAATATTGTAGCATTGGGGTCTAGCGAGAGAGCTTTTGGGTGACAGAGTATAAATGAAATGAAAATGAGATCTTTGTTTTAGTACCTTTTTTACTTTTTATTACCTCAGTGTTATCTGGCTGTCAGCAATATAAAATTTAATTAATGAAAAGGGGGAAAATATAGTAAAAATGTCTATTCTACCCAAACTCTTATGTAGATTTAATGCAATCCCAATTAAAATCCCCAGGTTTCTTCACAGGCTTGGGAAAAAAGTCCTTAATTTCATTTGGAAAAACAAAAGACCCCGAATAGCCAAAACAACCCTGAGTGAAAAGAGCAATACAGGGGGAATCTCTATACCAGACTTCAAAGTATACTACAGGGTTATAGTCATAAAAACAGCCTGGTACTGGCACAAAAACAGACCTGTTGACCAATGGAACAAAACTGAAGATCCAAATTTGAACACATACAATTTCAGCCATCTCATATTTGACAAGGGGGCCAAGAAGACACAATAGAGAAAAGACAGCATCTTCACCAAGTGGTGTTGGCAAAACTGGATCACCACTTGTAGAAGAATGAAATTAAACCCCTACCTCTTGCCCTTACAAAAATTGACTCCAGATGGATTAAAGACCTCAACGTGAAACCCCCAAATCTGAAGGCAATAGGAGAAAAAGTTGGCAGCAGACTACAAGACATAGGCATAGGAAAAGACTTTCTATTTTTTTTTTAATTTTATTTATTTCTGTATGTATATGAATGTACTGTCTGCATGCAGGTCTGTGCACCCGTGTCGTGCAGTGCTGCGGAGGTCAGAAGAGGGTGTCGGATTCCCCTGGAACTGGAGTTCTCCCAGAATTGGAGTTTCAGACGGTTCTTGGCCGCCATGTGGGTGCTGGGGATCGAACCCGGGTCCTCTGTAAGAGCAGTCGGCGCTCTCAACCACTAGGCCATCTCTCCAGCCCCAGGAAAAGACTTTCTAAATAAGACAGCAGCTGCTCAAGAATTAGGGTTGACAATTGCAAATGGGACCTCATTAAACTCAAAAAGCTTCTCTACATCAAAAGAAACATCAAGAAGTGAAGAGAAATCCCAGAGTGGAGGAAACCTTCACTGCAGAAAATCTGAAAAAGCTTGATTTCCAGAATATACAACTACTCAAAAACAAAAGAAAGAAAACAAATGCCCATTCAATAGATGGAGCAAAGAGCTGAAAAGAGACTCACAAGTGGGACTTAGAGATGGCTGAGAAAACATCTTAAGAAGTGTTTCACATCATTAATCTTAAGAAATGCATCCAAAAACCACTTTAAGATATCATCTTACTACCATAATAGACTGGCTAGGATCAAGAAAACAAATGCTACCACCAAGTGCTGGAGAGGTGGTGGGAAAGGGAAACACTCATCACTGCAGGTGTGAATGTAAACTCATACAGCCAATATGGAAAGCAGTGTGGAGAACCCTGGAAGACTTGGAATGAACTTCCACTGACCCAGCCATACCACTCCATGGGCATGTAACCACAAGACTCATCTTACTGCCAGAGACCTGCACAGCATGTTTATTTCAGCTCTCTTTCACAATAGCAAGGAGCTGGAACCAACACGATATGCCCCTCAGAGTGACGGTGGTGGATAGAGAAAATGTGGTACATTACACATAGGAGTTCTCTATGCAGCAGTAAAGAAGTATTCTATCATGAGATTTTCAGGTAAATGGCTGGAGCTAGAAGCATATCATTGCTGAGTGCGTAACCAGTCCCGGACAAAAAAAAAAAAAAAAAAAAAACAACGAATAGTATTCCTCATTTGTGGATGCTACTGCCAATTACCTAGTTGTAAGTATTTCTTGTGCAGGGCCCCTTGAGCTTTTGTCCAAGTAGTTGAGAGTGATGCATATTGGAAACAACAACAACAACAACAACAGAAAGGACTGCATCAAAGAATTGACTGAAACAGTGAACTTCTGCTCAAAACAGTCAACTTCCACATGGAGAATTTTGAGAAAGACTGAGAAAGAGATGAAACGCATGTTTGGCAGAATGCATGAGCTCTGGTGGGGTAGGGAGATAGGGTGGGGGACACGGATCTAGATTTGATTAGTAACATAATCTTGTACAATATATATATATATATATATAATAAATAATAATTAAAAAAAGAAAAGGGGGAAAATTAGTACTTAATTTTTCTTTTGCTTTCTCTTTCCTTTATTTCCTTCTTTTGTTCTTTTGATACAATCTAACTATATTGTTCAGACTCCCCTCAAAATTACACAGTTTTAATCCTCTTGTTTGAACCCGTTCAGCATCTAAGATTGTAGGTATGCACCACTATATCTATACATAGTTCTGTTATATGGACATTTTAGGTTATTACTCTCAAATATATGGATCATTAAAACATTTAATATGTTAGAGCTAGAATTTTGATTTATTTTTAACAAATACATTTTTAGAGATATTTTAGATTTACAGTACATTTAAGACCATAAAAAAATATTTCTACACTCATCCACCAAATCATGCTCTCTCTCTATTACCAAATCCTGCATAAGGATGGTTTGTGTGTTAAAGTCAATGGACTCACACTAGGATGTAATGATCAGCTCAAGTCTACAGTTTATATTACAAGTCAGTCTTACTTTTCTATATTCAGTGGGTTCAGCTAAATGTATAATGGCATAAATTCACCTTATAGTATCATGGAGAGTTTTTTTGCTGTCCTAGAAATCTGGGACTCCCTTGTTCATCTACTCCTCCCATTAGCCCCCTTGTTAACCATAGATCCTTTAACTGACTCCATGAATTTTTATTTTATAGAGTGTCACAGGAATGGAATGCTGTAGCACACACCCTTTGCAGACTGGCTTCCATAAGGTGCTAACATGGCTGTTCTTTGTTTGCTTGCTTGTTTGTTTGTTTATTCTATAGATTTCCTTTATGTCTTTTCATTGCTTTGTAGTTCATTTCTTCCTAATATTGAATAACATTCAATTGTCTGGAATACACTATGGTTTATGAATCCATGCACTGATTGACTCTTAGTTACAGCCATGTTTGGAAAATTATGAACAAAACTACTATATGTGCTGTGCTGGCAAAAGAGTAGATAAATATATCATAATGGAAGGAGAAGGCAAAGAAATATAAAGCCATTTGATTTTTTTTTGAAAGAGTCTCTTTAGTCCCTGCCAGCCTGGAGCTCACTATGTAGACCAGGCTGGCCTTGAACTCACAGAGATCTGCC
Organism: Rhizomys pruinosus; assembly: GCA_009823505.1. NCBI lineage: Eukaryota > Metazoa > Chordata > Mammalia > Rodentia > Spalacidae > Rhizomys > Rhizomys pruinosus. The sequence continues at coordinate 5,883,682 of VZQC01010238.1, read as the reverse complement.
TGCCTCTGCCTCACGAGTGCTGGGATTAAAGGCATGCACCACCACGCCTGGATTAAAGACAGTTCTTAGCCACCATGTGGATGCTGGGAACCAAACCTGGGTCCTCTTCAAGGGCAGTCAGTGCTCTTAACTGCTGAGCCATCTATCTCTCCAGCCCCCAGCCATCTGATTTTTAACAAAGGAGCAAAGACAATCTAGCAGAGAAAAGATTAGCTTTTTTCAACTCATGCTAAAAGAAACAAGCAAAAAACTGGTGTGATGGTTAATCCTGTGTCAATTTGACTGGACTAAGGAACAAATAAGAGAAAAGGGATGTTTGGATTGGACCACCTCAACCCGGATGGCCCAACCCAAATGTAGGCGTTACCTTCTGCCGGCAGGCTGTATAAAAGGCCACGGCAGAAGGAGCTGGTCCCTTTTCTCCTGCGGCTTGCCTCTCTCATCTGGTGAGTTTGTCTTGCTGCTGTGATCAACCTTTCGGATCCCAGCATGTACTGAGACCGACAGATCTGGAATCCATTCGGACCTTCAGCACTAGATTGGGACTACTGAGACATCCAGCCTTGCGGACTGAGCAGTTCCCTGGATTCTCTCGGCCTTTCCAGTGTGGTGCAGCTACTGTTGGACTCCTTGAACTCTGTCACGTGAGCAAATCAATAAATTGTATATAGCTATATATTCGTCCTGTTAATTCTGTTTCTTTAGAGAACCCTAACTAATACAGCTGGATACTAGTAGGTTTAAGAATGAACCCCAAAGCTGGGGCTGGAGAGATGGCCTAACGGTTAAGAGCGCCAACAGTTAAGAACACTGACTGCTCTTGCAGAGGACCCAGGTTCGATCCTCTGCACCCACATGGCAGCTGAGAACCGTTTTTAACTCCAGTTCCAGGGAAATCTGATGCCCTCTTCTGACCTCCGTGGCATTGCATGACGCGGGTGCACAGACATACATGCAGACAGTAAATTAAAAAAAAAAAAAAAAAAAAAAAAACTAAATAAAATTTTTAAAATTTAATTAAGAATGAACCTCAAAGCAAGAATTATATCTTTCACAAAACTTAACTTAGATGTATCATAGACCTAAAAGTAAAATCCAAAGCTGTTTAACTCCAAGAAGAAAATATAATTTGAAAGATAGATTATATACAAAAGGATAAATATGTTATGCTTCATAAAATATTTAAATATCCTCTCTGTGAAAGATACTGTAAAGGAATGCAAAAGACAAGTCACAGGGGGACATAAAATATTTACAAAAGATTTATCTAACAAAGAACTCTTATCACAAATCTACAAATAGCTCTTTTAAATTTTTATTTATGGACCAAGCCCGCAAGCAGCATTCCTCCATGGCCTATGCTTTAGCTCCTGCCTCCAGGTTCCTGCCCTGAGTTCCTACATTGGGCTCCCTCAGTGATGATGTATGATCCAGGAGAGCCACTGAATAAATGCAAAGGATGCAGCAGAAAGCCCGAAGGCAGGAAGCCATGTTTGCAGTCACACAGAAGAGGAAACCGGAGATGCTTAATGAAGATGTAGCAGCATAGGGTGCTCGTTGGCTTGCAGCTCTTCAGCAAACTCTTCCTTTTCAGACTCAGAATCACTGTCAGAGTCATCTGGACTCTCAGGATCAGGTGAATCATCATCATCATTGTCATCTCCAGCCACATTACCTTCCCCATTGTGATCTTCTACCACACTGAAGCCAAGTCCACAATGCTGTCGGTATCATCCTGAGGTTACTGTCCAAAATTCGCTGGTACTGAGAAAAAAATTATTTATTCTTTCACAATTTCATATAGATGTATTTTTTATCATAGTCTAGCCAATATTATCGTGTCTCTTCCCTCCTCTTCCCACTAGACTCTGTGCTGCTTCGTTTTGTCAATTTGATACAATATAGGGTTACCTGGGTCTTTCCTCCATCAGACTGTCCTGTGGGCATGTTTGTGAAGAATTTTCTTACTTGTTAATTAATGTAGCCAACCCACTGTGGATGATACCTTTGGTAGGTGCCCTTATCTGCTATTTTAGGTTTTATTATTATAACTACTAATTATTCTACATATTTATTATATACAGAAGAATTTGTCTTATTCCCATACTCAACAGTACCAAATAATCGTGTTGTCTCATAAACCCAAAGACTCACCATTACTTTTTTCTTAAGTCAGTTCAAAAACATTCCCTTATCCATAAAGTTTCCTTAATAACAATAACAGAAATAAGGTCTGATTACCTAACTTATATAACAGGGTCCAACGGATAATGTCTGTATAGAATGAAAGAAGGACAAGGTGTACACAATAGCTGAATGTTCCTTCATGCTTTATTTTTCCACTCTTTCTGTGTCTCTCTCAATTTCATATCAGGGGGCACAGTATTTATCTTGATGTAGAAGCTTTTGATCACGGCCATAAAGGCTTTTGGATTTTAGGAATATGCTATGAATTGTTGATATCTTCAAAGATTTGTTCTATATCACAGAGATACATAAACACACTTTCTAGAAAAACACTGTGAGTTTTGTCTTCAAAATAGCCAGTGTAGTTTCTATTCCTCTCCTGTCTCGCATTTCCTTCAGTGCTTTACCCACCTCACTTTTACTTATCCTTGCACCATTAATAAAATGTAATTGCCATGATAAGAATACACTGGGAATTCCTGTGCTCTCCTATCAGACAAGAGTCTCAAACTTTGGCTATTCACTCTTATTCTCATTACAATGGTATATGTAACAATTAAAAGAAGCATAAAGGAAATGGTCACAACTTCCTCAATAAGCTCCATCTCTCCTTTTAAATCCCCCCACTTCACCCACCTTGAGTTGGAAAGTCAAATTAGAAAACGATAGCAAAATCGTATCTAAAATATATTTAGTTGAAATAAAATGTCTTTGTTCCAGAAAGACCTATCTTGAATTCTTACTTTCACCACTGAGTATCTTTGTATTTGAGGACATTTACTGATCTCTAAAAGTTTCTCTTTCCTACAATGTAATGTAGATTAGTATTATTACATATCTCATAAAACAATCATAAAATAGGGGAAGTGCTTTAAACAATGAAAAAGCGAAGACATGCCATCCACAAGTGGATTAATAGATATATGAGAGTGCTGCTGTCTGTCCTTTCATCAGAAACTATAAAGGAAAACATTGTATTCTGGGCTTTGAAGTGCTGCCTAGTTAGATACAGTAGGGAAGTGGTCCCAACAATAGACTTCACCTTAACTTCCTTTAACATGCTGGCAAGCTTGCAGTTGGGCAGAGCCTTGTGATTAGTTATGGCCTAAGAAAGGCTAGTGGTGCTGACCTGTGTGACTTGACAGCTGGGGCGGTGAAAGTTATAGAAAGATTTTTCAGCCCTCTGTGCCATCCACAGCAAACAGTTGTTCCATTTTAGTGCTGCAGCTACAAGATAGTGGGGCTTCCATCAAACTGAGTCCCGTTGACAGTACAGAAGTAGCAGAGTGCCCCACTTGGACACAGATTGTGAGAAAGAGATGAACCATTAGGCTTAATGGAGTACTATAGGATCAAACAGCCTGTATAAGCAATAATACCTCAGCTTAAAGTGGCCATATCTGCAAATAAATTTCACTTTGTGCATTGTTAAATTTGCTTATTATATTTTATTAAAACTAAGAATTTCATTAAATGGGATTTCTAGATTGAAATCTAGAATAATTATTAGGGCTATAGCTTTCATAGACCTTTAGCGTCCTCAGTCTTAGTGAAAATAAGGGATTGCATCTTAAAAGCTTGTGAGGGTAGCATTGAAACACATAGCAGCACTGGCCAAGTAGCTTGATGGCTATGACTGACAATCAGATGAGCCTACATAGCATTCTGTCAAGTACTTGATTCACTATTCATCTTCTGGATCCAATTGATGCTGAACTCAGTGGGAGCTGTATCTAAAAATAGTATATACAATTGTAAGTAGCTTTGAGCTTCAAGTGTAAGCAGTTAAAATCCTCTTCACAGAAGCTAAAAGGACCCCCAAATACCTGTCTTATGTAGTATGAGATTTTCATTAGTACAAAAAAATAAATAAATAAAAAGGATTCAGAATGCTCTAGGGACATCAACCAAACATACCTATAAGGAGGAAGAACCACTTGAGACCAATTTCAAGCCAAGAAAATGTATGAGGTAGTGCTTAGTTTACTAAAGATGGTGGTAGGATGAATAAGGCTCCTTATTTCTAGGAAGTAGACTTACTGGGGTCTCACAGCTGTGCCTACAGATATTTATAGCACAGAGCTACAGTTATTGACTTGAGCACCTGAGAAACTTGATTAAAAAGCCCAGCCTTCACCACTTCAGTGTGGTTTTAACTATTTTACTTCAATGTAAATCAAAACACAAAACAAGAATTAGGTGACAATGTAAGCAAGATATTCCACATACTTCCTATTTTACATTGAGCCATTTTAGTCTGAGAATGACTGCATTGTTTTAGCCTTTATTCATGGATTCCACTAAGGAAGACAAGTTCACTTCCCAGAATGCAAAATTATCAGACCTGAGATTGGCATTACATCTATGAGGTAACCCTCAATTGATATTTCTCAACATGCATGTGGGCTACTTAATTAACAACTGTACTTATTTTAGTGTTCAATGGCTTTTTCCAATTAACTGACTCAGAGTCTCCAAACCAAGGGAATAATTTTCAGTTTTTAGAGATTATGCAAGATCATTGGTTTAAACTCAGCAGTATACCTGCCATGATGCTTTAAAAGTTGTTACCACAGATGCCTTTTTGTGCATTATTTATTTCCTTTATTTAAAAATATCACATTATGGGAGCTGGAGAGGAGGCTCTGTGGTTAAGAGCACTTGCTGCTCTTACAGGGGACCAAAGTTTAGTTCCCCACCCACCCACACATGGCTCACAATAGTCTGTAATTCCAGTTCCAAGAATTATGGTATATGCTGTCCTTTGTAGCCACCAGGCAAATGCACAGCNGTAAGAAAGATATCATGAACTTTCATGTAAATGGATGGAACTAGAAGATATCATGCTAATTGAAAGTATACACAGTCCCAGAAAAACAAACGATGATGAATTGTATCCATCATCTTTGGATGCTAGCAATTAAACCTAATTGTATGGCCAAACTGAGCAACTAACGTTAATGTGACCGATGAAAACTTCTGTGCTCTTATATTGTAATCCCTTAAATAACATTAAAAAAAATAATTACAAAACAAACAAAACAAAACCTTTTTTTTTTTTTTTAAAGAAAAAAACCCACAAATATTTAGTGTTAAGATGTCTAAATAGATTTAATTTGAAATTCAACACCAGGCAAGTTCTTGTTTGAAAAGGTCAAATGTGTGTTCCAGGCGGCATGACAAAAGGACTGGCTTACATAAGATGGAGAGAAGGGGACAGAGCAAGGAAAGGAGGAGTGCTCATGGGGTTTCTATCTCTTCTCATAAGGCAGGAAGCAGCGGATCCTTCTTAGTGTTGTGAGCCCTGTAGACTGCTGTGATCATCCACTGAGGCCCATCTATCTGAGGGAAACTGGTCTGTTTGGGAGTTTTTGCTTGGCTTCACCGTGGCATCAAACGAAATGCTGGATTGTCCTTATCGCCTGGGGTCCTACAGCAGAGGTTAAGTCTAATCGAGACTAACATACACTTTTAAGAAAATAATTTAGTTTTGTGTACCTGTAATAGCATGAGGATCATGAAAGGAATACTCAAAAGTACAGTTCTTTATTTATCCAGTGTAATTATTGCTATTAACAGGTACAAACCTACAATGCAGAACAGTACATTCATAAACATAAAAAAAAAAAAAAAAAACTTTCCTTTTTAAAAAAAATTATTTATTTTTGTGTATGAATGTACTGTCTCCATGTAGGTTTGTGCACCCTGTGTCATGCAATGACGCAGGAGGTCAGAAGAGGCTGTCGGATTCCGTGGAAACTGGAGTCATTAAGGATTGGTCTCAGCCTCCAATGTGGGTGGGTGCTGGGGATCGAACCCGGGTCCTCTTGCAAGAGCAGTCATTGGCTCCTTAACCGCTAGGCCATCTCTTCAGCCCACTTTTGTGCTCTTTAATATCTATATAAATATAGTATATATATATATATATATATATATAGTATATAATAGTTTTATGTCATTAGTGCTGAGCACTTTTGGTTGTATGTGTGTATTTGCTGTGTGTTTCTTTTTCGTCTTTTCTGAGACAGGGTCTCCCTGTAGCTCCAGCTGGCCTGGCATGCTCTATTGATCAGGCTGGCCTTGAACTCACAGAGACTGACCTGCCTCTTCCTTGGAGTGCTGACAGTAAAGGCGTGTGCCACTTTGCCCAGCTTTTTTCTTTTCCGTGTCTGTATGTGTACCAGGTGCATGTAGTAAGCAGAGACCAGAAAAGGAGTCAGAGCTCCTGGAACTGGATTCACGGGTCTCCTTTAAGAGCAGCCAAGGGGCTAGAGAGATGGCCTAGCGGTTAAGAGAGCCAACTGCTCTTGCAGAGGACCCGGGTTCGATCCCCAGCACCCACATGGAGGCTGAGAACCATCTTTGACTCCAGTTCCAGGGGAATCCGACGCCCTCTTCTGACCTCTGCGTCATTGCATGACACGGGTGCACAAACCTACATGCAGACAGTACATTCATACACAAAAATAAATAATTTTTTTAAAAAGAAAGCATTATATTTTTGTGTATGAATGTACTGTCTGCATGTAGGTTTGTACCTGTAATAGCAATAATTACACTGGATAAATAAAGAACTGTACTTTTGAGTATTCCTTTCATGATCCTCATGCTATTACAGGTACACAAAATAAATTTATTTTCTTAAAGTGTATGGTAGTCTTCTGATTTAGACTAACCTCTGCTGGTAGACCCCAGCAGATAAGGAAAATCCAGCATTTGTTGATGCCACGTGAAGCAAAGAAAACTCCCAAACAGACCAGTTTCCCTCAGATAGATGGGCCTCAGTGGATGATCACAGCAGTCTACAGGGCTCACAACACTAAGAAGGATCCGCTGCTTCCTGCCTTATGAGAAGAGATAGAAACCCCATGAGCACTCCTCCTTTCCTTGCTCTGTCCCCTTCTCTCCATCTTATGTAAGCCAGTCCTTTTGTCATGCCGCCTGGAACACACATTTGACCTTTTCAAACAAGAACTTGCCTGGTGTTGAATTTCAAATTAAATCTATTTAGACATCTTAACACTAAATATTTGTGGGTTTTTTTTTATTTAGTGGGGTACAGGTTTTTGGTTTTGGTTTTGTTTTTTAATTATTTTTTTAATTTATTTAAGGGATTCACAATATAAGAGCATAGTTGTTTTCAGGTCACATTAACGTTGCTCAGTTTGCCATACAATTAGGTAATTGCACTAGCATCCACAGATGAGGGATACCATTCATCATTCATCGTTTGTTTTTCTGGGACTGTGTTACTTCACTTAGCATGATATCTTCTAGTTCCATCCATTTACATGAAAAGTTCATGATGTCATCTTTCTTTTTTTTATAAAATTGTCAGTGAATGTGTATTTCTTTTTTTAATTTTTATTTATTTATTATTATTATTATCATTATCATTATTGGTGTTTTCGAGGCAGTGTCTCCCTGTAGCCTCAGCTGTCCTGGAACTCACTCTGTAGACCAAGCTAGCCTTGAACTCACAAAGATCTGCCTGCTTCTGTCTTCCAAGTGCTAGGATTAAAGGCGTGCGCCACCATGCCAGGCTTTCTGTGTATGTGTGTGTATTTATTATTTAAGTGTATGAGTCTACTGTCTGCATGCAGATTAGTGCACCTGGGTCGTGCAATACCACGGAGGTCAGTAGAAGGCATCGGATTCTCCTGGAACTGGAGTTAAAGATGGTTCTTAGCGGCCATGTGGGTGCTGGGAATTGAACCAGGGTCCTCTGCAAGAGCAGTCGGGGCTCTTAACCACTGAGCCATCTCTCCAGCCCCTGATGTCATCTTTCTTTACCACTACAAAGAACTCCATTGTGTAGATGTACCACATTTTCTCTATCCACTTGTCAGTTGAGGGGCATTTGGGTTGATTCCAGCCCTTTGCTATTATGAAGAAAGCTGCAATAAATATGGCTGTGCATGTATCTCTGCAGTAAGATGAATCTTGTGGGTATATACCCACAAGTAGTATGACTGGGTCAGGTGGCAAGCTCATTTTGAGTCTTCCAAGGGTTCTCCACACCACTTTCCATAGTGGTTATATGAGTATACATTCCCACTAGCAGTGGATGAATGTTCCCCTTTCCCCACAACCTCTCCAGCATTTGGTATCATTTGTTTTCTTGATCCTAGCCAGTCTTATTGGAGTGAGATGATATCTTAAAATGGTTTTGATTTGTATTTCCTTAATTATTAAAGATGTTGGACACTTTTTAAGGTGTATGTTAACCATCTCTAATTCCTCACTTGTTAAGTCTCTGTTCAACTCTTTACTCCATCTTTTAAGTGAGTCATTTCTTTTCTTTCTTCTTTGTTTTTTGAGTAGTTTATATATTCTGGAAATCAATGCGTTGTCAGATGTTTCTGCAGTGAAAGCTTCCTCCCACTCTGGGATTTCTCTTCACTTTCTTGACTGTTTCTTTTGATGTACAAAAGCTTTTGAGTTTAATGAGGTCCCATTTGTCAATTGTCCACCTTAATTCTTGCACAGGTTCTGATTTAGGAAGTCTTTTCCTATGCCTATGTCTTGTAGTCTGCTGCCAACTTTTTCTTCTATCGCCTTCAGAGTTTGGGGTTTCACGTTGAGGTTTTTAATCCATCTGGAGTTGACTTTTGTACAGGGCGAGAGGTAGGGGTTTAATTTCATTCTTCTACAAGTGGTGATCCAGTTTTGCCAACTCCACTTGCTGAAGATGCTGTCTTTGCTCCATTGTGTCTTCTTGGCCCCCTTGTCAAATATGAGATGGCTGAAATTGTATGTGCTCAAGTTTGGATCTTCAGTTTTGTTCCATTGGTCAACAGGTCTGTTTTTGCGCCAGTACCAAGCTGTTTTTGTGACTATAGCCCTGTAGTATAGTTTGAAGTCTGGTATAGAGAGTCCCCCCTGTATTGCTCTTTTTGCTCAGGGTTGCTTTGGCTATTTGGGGTCTTTTGTTTTCCCAAATGAACTTAAGGACTTTTTTTTTCCCAAGCCTGTAAAGAAACTCTTGGGGCACTTAATTGGGATTCCATTAAATCTGTACTATAGTTTAGGTAGAATGGACATTTTTACTATATTAATTTAACACTCAATATTTGTAAAGTTTTCTTAAACACTTCCATTCCTAAAGTTATGGTTATGTATGTTGGGATGTGGAAAGAAAAAGAATTATTATAATTATTATATTTTTATAGAAACCACCTACTCTTGATATTATTTTTCCATACATCTAATAATAAAATAAGATTGTGTTTTAAACTCTGAATATATCTGAAAGTTTTAATAGTATGTGACTGTGATTTTTATTTGAAGAGAAATTCTTGATTTCTTTTAATTTTTTGTTATTTTCATTTTAAGTATATGATTGTATTATCTGTATGCATATAAGTGTACCTGTGTCATGTAGTCCCCATAGAGGTCAGAAAAGAGTGTCAGATTACCTGGAACTGGAGTTATAGAGGGTTGTTACACAACATGTGGGTCCTTGAGAACCAAAGTTAAGTCCTCTGCAAGGGCAGCCAGTGTTCTTAACCACTGAGCCATCTCTCCAATCCTTGACTTCTTGTCTGGGAAAAAGTTTACTGCCTTTATGCTTATACTTGGGAAATTTTCTTTTCCACTTCTAGTCTCCATGACATAGATTTATTTTAAACTCCTTTAGTTTCAAAATTTTGCATTAAAAATAAAGAGCCCTAAGCTATTTTAATTTGTGGAAAAGACTTTTAATTCTCGTCTTTCTTTTCTATGGCCTCCTACCTAGTCACATACATTCTTTGGCAGGCTTCAAATTCTTCTATCTCCCTCTAATACATTGATTTTCTAGCACAGTTATCTGTTCATAGAAATCAAAGCTCTTTCTAAACAGCATAGATCCTAGAGGTCTTCTGCTCACAGACCTATTTTGCACATTGTAAAATTGTTTAAAGGCCAGTGGCCAACACAGCTGCAATCTAAATTTTTAAAAATGCACTGATGCTGTTTTTTATTTACTTTTTAATGTGTGTGTTATGCCTGTATGTGTGCATTAAGTGCACCCATCTTGTACAGTGGCTGAGGAGGACTGATAAGAATGTCAGATCCTCTGGGACACAGGAAAAAACTCAACAAATACAAAAAAGATTGAAATAATCTCATGCATTCTATCAGACCACAGTGCAGTAAAGCTCAATATCAACACCACACTAAGCCCTACAACCTACAGGAACACATGGAGACTAAACAACACTCTCCTGAATGATGAATGGGTCAAGGAAGAAATAAAAAAAAGAAAGAAGCCAGGTATGGTGGCACACGCCTTTAATCCTAGCACTTGGGAGGCAGAGGCAGGAGGATCTTTGTGAGTTCAAGGCCAGCCTGGTCTACAGAGTGAGTTCCAGGACAGCTGGGGCTACAAGGAGACCCTGTCTTGAAAGAACAAAAAAAAAAAAAACACAAAAAGAAGATAATACATTCCTGGAAACTGAATGACAATGACAAAAAAAAAAAAAAAAAAAAAAAAACCTATGGGACACTTTAAAAACAGTCCCTAGAGGGAAGTTTATGCTGGGTGCCTACTTAGAAAACAGAAAGACACAAGTGAAGATCTAAACACTGCAGCTAAAAGCACTTGAGAGGTCACAACAGATGAACTCTCTCTCTAAATATTGCAGGGGGCACACCTGAAGTCGAGGAAGACGATAGGTTCTTTAGATAGAGATATGAGATTCCGGAATTCGAGCAGAGATCAAAGTTGAAATAGAAAACAATAAGACAAAAGAACACATGACATATTTCATATATTAGGGAGAACGGGAAAAGTGTGGGAATAAGCAGCAGATCTCTCTCGCGCCGGTATAGGGTTACGTGTCGATCTGTTACTCGGATAGGAGAAAAAAGTGCTAAAACAGATAGACTAGACCTATACTGAACGTCAAGCAGAATTGGTCATCGTATCGGTTGTCTAGCCCTGTTAACTGAAAGAAAGAAGGAACAAGCTCCAAATCAATAGAATCTGTGATAAAAGGGGAAATATCACAACAGACAATGAAAAGATCCAGACAATCATATGGGAATACTTCAAAAACCTATACTCTACTAAGTTTGAAAACCTAGAAGAAATGGATGAATATCTGAAATCCTGGGAATCACCAAAGCTCAACCAAGAAGAGATCAACAACTTAAATAGACCAATAATATATGAAGAAATTGAAGATGTAATAAGAAGCCTCCCAACCAAGAAAAGCCCAGGCCCAGATGGTTTCACATCAGAATTCTATAAAATATTTCAAAAAGACTTACAACCATTCCTACTCAAGTTGTTTAGAAGGATACAAATGGAGGGAGTTCTTCCAGATTCCTTCTATGAAGCCAGCATCACACTATTACCAAATCCAGGCAAAGAACACAACCAATAACGAGAACTACAGACCCATCTCCTTAAATAATGTCAGATCCCCTGGAGCTGGAGCTGGAGTGTTACTACCTGCCTTGTGGATGCTGGGAACTGAACCTGCGTCCTCTGCAAGAGCAGCCAGTGCTCTTAATCGCTGAGCAATGTTTCCACTCCCCCGGTTTATTTTATTATCAAATTGTGTGTGCAATAAACCTACTGCCAAAAAGTGTTGACTTAGCCAACTGTACCTATATATCCTTTTGATCTTCCAAGAAAACTGCATGAATATTTCAAAGTTGTTTCTCAGGACTGACTGCAGAGTTATTGTATCACACTTGGCAAACTTTACGAGACACTATTCTAACATCCTTAATGTAGTCTGCATTTCTCAGTGCTGCTTAAAATTCTATTCTTCTGATACTCAAGCTAAACTGTCAAAGTAGAGTTCTGAACTTGTGGGAAATGACTTCACATAAGAGTTTCTAATACCATATAACAAAGGATGTGTTGCTTCTATAATAGAACGAGAAGATATTGGATTGTGTTTTGAATAATTGAAAACCTCATAGTAGCGTAAAATATTCCTCAGTATTATAGAGGTCAGAGATTCATTAATGACATACTATCCTACAAACATGAATTCAGTGTTGCACTAGAAGGTTTTATTCATTGGAAAATCTGATAATGCACTATGACTTTCTCTAGCAGAAATAATACATAAAGCAAAGTCAAAGAATATTTCCCTTACCCTGAGGATCCTTTAGTAATGTAATTTTCTATCCTGCACTGTTTTTCTTCTATTTATTACTGTAACATAATCTGAGAAAGAGTTTTATAAGATAAAATGTCAGGCTAGCAGAAAACTGTAAAGCCCATTGTATTCGTTGGGTTATTCAACACCGAGTTTTATGAAGGACACCTCATCCTTTGAGTTCTGTTAAACATTATCACATCTCTGACTATTTCCGCTGGTTCAGAGTCAACCTGGGAATCAGAGAAGTGTATTGTAGTTGTGCCCTTGACCTAGGATAACTCTTAGAAATGCAACTTATTCTTTCTTCTCTCTGTTCCTTGATCCTTGTTTTAGTCGGGTAGGCACTACAGTCTCAAGCAGTTCCAATAATATCAAATTATTTGCTTCTAGTTTTACTTCTAAAATCTGTGTCCTCTGTCATCCCCAATACTTCCCAAGGTTTTCTGGTTTCTTCTTTATATTTTTCTGTGTTCATATCCAATTCCAGAATCTCCTTGGATATTTCTTGTGTTTCCACACCTCCACATCTCCACACGTTAAACCTTCCAGAGAATGCTGTGGTTAATCAGAGGGTTGAAATTTCAGATGTGTACACTACTGAATTTTTTTTAAGACAGGGTTCCACTTATGTAGCAGTAATTCACTTGGAACTTGCTATGTAGACCTGGCTGGCCTCAAACTCAGGGAGAGCAACCTTCTTCGGCCTCCTGAGTGATGGTATTGAAGACAAGCACCACTACACCTGTCCACCACTGATTTTTTTTGTCTTTCTGAGACAGGGTCTCCATGTAGCCCCAGTTGTCCTGGAACTCTCTATATAGACCAGGCTGGTCTTGAACTCACAGAGATCCACCTGCCTCTACCTCCCAAGTGCTGGGATTAAAGACGTGTGCCACCTCGCCCAGCCCAACACTGATTTTTAACAATAAGATTTATATGGTGGCTATGGTTCCACAGGAAATGGGAAGAATGTGAGATGAATATGCTAATAATATTTATTTGCATATCCTTGAAGTGAGGACTTATTTGAGCATCACATTGTACCCCGCATGTATTTGAGTAAAAATAAAATTTAACATATAAAAAGAGGTATCTATGATAGAAGCAAGGGCCACAGCACTCTTATTAACATTTGGGTGAAGGCAAAAGAAAAGGCAGGATTTCCAGGGTTTGCAGCCACTGTACAACCTCATCTTCAGCTAGCAGAGCATGATGAAGGGGGGTTAGGAATGGAAAAGGAGGTGCAGGTGCTCTGGCTCCTGTTTGAAGCACCTGTTCATCTAATTCCATTGATACAGCTCTCAGACATGTATGGTATCCATGGTTTCCCAACACTCTCTCTCTCTGCTCCATCTATCCCAGTCCATTAATAAAGGTCAAGGAAATATCCAGATACTGTACTATCCCTGCACTGTTTGAACACAGTTTTCTTTTCCTTATTTTGAAAGATTTCATTAAGATATAATGGAATGTATGAGAATTATATCATATTGAAAAGACTATCTATATATCCACCAATCTTTATTTTTGATCTTTTTGAGACACAGTATCCATGTAGTCCCAGCTGTCTTGGAACTCAATCTGTAGACCAGGGTGGCCTTCAACTCACAGAGATCTGCCTGCCTCTGCCTCTGCCTCTGCCTCTGCCTCTGCCTCCCAAGTGTTGGGAATAAAGGCACGCACAACCACACCCAGCTCCAGAAGAGAACTTTTTTTTTTTGTCTTTTTGAGACAGGGTCTCACTGTAGCCACAGATGTCCTGAAACTCTCTATGTAGAACAAGACCAGGCTGACCATGAACTCACAGAAATCCACCTGCCTTTGCCTCTCAAGTGCTGGAATTAAAGGTGTGCGCCACCACACCTGGCACCAGAAGAGAAATTTTTAAAGAAAGAAGCTCAGCAAAGCTCTGGTGGTATAGTTGGGTTAGTCTGGGCTACCACCTGGATCTGAAGGCCAAGAAACAGGAGCTCTAATGGAAGAAGGAGACAAATGTAAGTCTAAACTCAAATTCAAACTTCCTCTGGCTTTTCATTCTATCCATGCCTTCTGTGGATTAGATGAAACCTAGGGACATTGGACTCCAGTCTGCTGTGCTCCATCAAGCAGTAACTTGCAGAAACTCCCAGAAATAAGTTATAACCATCTTTCTGGCTATTTCATGGCCCATTCACATTGACAGGCAAAGTTAAGTATCATGTGGTTGTCAGTACCTAGGTTAGAGTCTGAAAACTGCCATGTTCCCTTCATAATTATTCATGACTTCAACCTTGCTAACTGCTACTCTAGGTTTTGAGTTTGACTTTAATTTAAAATTTTTTTAATTATTTTTATTTTATGTGTCTGAGTATGTAAGTGCACGTGTCCTGCAATGTCCAAAGAGGTAAGTAGAGTCCATGGGATCCCCCCAAAAGTGGCATTAAGGACAGTTGTTAGCCACTATATGAATCTTGGGAATCGAACCTGGCTCCTCTGTAAGAGTAGCCTCTGTTCTTAACCACTGCCATCTCTCCAGTCCTTCTTTTTTGGGGGGGAGGGGGAGTTGTGTTTTTGTAACAGGATCTCCCTTTAGTCCCAGCTGGCCTTGAACTCACAGAGATTCACCTGCCTCTGCTTCCGAAGTGCTGGGATTAAAGGCATGCACCACCATGCTTGGCTCCTTCTTTAGCTTTTAATATGCATACATTTTACTTATAATATATAGTTTTTATAATTAGTCCTTCAATTACGATTTGTGTTTCATATTGTGTTTGTGAACATCATCTGTTTTTCAAGACAGGGTCTCCCTGTAGCCTCAGCTGTCCTGGAACTCACTCTGTAGACCAGGTTGGCCTTAAACTTACAAAGATCCACCTACCTCTGCCTTCCAAGTGCTAGGATTAAAGGCATGCACCACCATGCCTGGTTTTCATACAGTTCTTAATGTTTCTTTTAATGCTTATTTCTATTTTTTCTTATTGTGGAGAGACGGTCCTGTTCATGATAGCATTTATTTATTAATTTATTTGATTTATTATAATTTGCTTTATTGGCCCAAAATAAGTTTATTATAATGTTCCATATATCGATGAAAGCAATAAATATTCTTCATCTTTTGAATAAAATTTATTTTATGGGCAATATAGTTGGTCTGCTAAACTTCATTTAGTGTTTTCCTTGATTTTATTTCAGCTGTTTTAAATTCATAACTATATTATATCATATGTGAGAATTCAAAGTACATTTTTTAGCCAATGGCTGTCCAATTGTATTATCATAATCTATTTAAACTTTGTCTTCTCATCAATTACTTCCTTGAGAAATCACTTGTGCATTATTGTATAGCGCTGTCTCTTAGTTCTCTGCTTCCACACATTGATAAGCTTGATGGCCATAGGTATATAGACAGCCTGGAGTTCATTGTATTGCCATTTTATTTCTTCACATTCATTTTATCATCCTTGGTTGCTTTCATCAAGTTTACATCATTTTCATCCAATAAATTATGAGCTGGCTCTACTATATTTTTACTTAAGTATTATAATTTCAGCATTTGTAATTGGTATTACCATATGAATTTCACAGTGTACATTATTGGTAGCTTACATGAACATAATTTGATAGAGGTTTGTGTTGTGTATCCTTCAACATTGTTGACCCTGCTTAAAAGTTTTATTTGGTCTTTATTTACTCTGTTTTATAAAACTTTATATTCTTTTCACTCATGTTTCCATTCTGCCTGCCTTCAAGTACAAAGGTTTTATTTCTTCTTTTTATGTCTATATGCTTTTTTTCTGCTTCGTTTTACTGCTGGGTTTTGCTAAAAGGAAAAATACTATTGAAGGAAAGTGATTAGAGTATATAATCATTGTTTTTTTTATCTTATAGGAAAAATATTTACTCCTCTAACACTTTGTTAATTGTAGGGGTTCCACAGATTCTCTTTGTCAAGTGGAGTAAGTTTCCTTCTATTACAGTTTTGATTTCTTATGACAGACAACAGTTGAATTTTGTGTTTCCTACTTTGATTAATATGTGTAATTTTTCTAATTTAGCTTGTTCATTTGATGAATTGATTTCAATATTGAGATCTATTTTCAAATATTATAATTGATACTAATATCATCTGATCATGATCAAGAATTCAATTATTTTGTCTTTTTGAAACAGAGTCTCCCTTTATTCCCAGCTGGCCTGGAGATTGCTATGTAGACCAGGCTGGCCTTGATCTCACAGAGATCTTCCTGCCTCTGCCTCCCAAGTGCAGGGATTAAAGACATGCACCACCATGCCCAGCAAGAATTCATTTTATGTATAGCTTAGTTCTATCTACCTCTCATTAAGGATTTTTGTAAATGAATTCACAATGATACTTAACATATAGTTCTCTTTTATGTTTTTGTTTTGCTTTTAGCTAATTGTGGTACCAAGATAAAATTAACTTAATAAAATGATTTGAAAATCTTGCTGCCTCTTCTATTTTTGAAAGAGATTGTGTAGAGTAAGTATATTTATTAAATATTTGGTGTAATTTTCCTCTGAAGCCATCTGAGCCTAGATAATTTTAAATATGGAACTCTTAAATTATAATTTTGACTTCCATTAGGCATATCAAAATTATAAATTTTTATATTGGGTAGGAAGTGATCATTTGTGATTTTTTAATGAGTTCATTTTTACCTACACTTCTCAAAATTACATATGCATGGCTGTTCATTGATTCTGTTATTAGGCTGAGATTCCTGATTTTTATTCCCCACTGGGTAAGTTGATTCTCTTTTATTTCTGTTCTTATATTTATTTAATTTTTTTTTTTTGCTTATATGTTTTGGTCAAAACTTTTAAAGGATATTGTTCTACCAAATTTAACATCTCACTTTTGAGAAAAGAGGAAAACCTACTGTATTAGTCAGGGTTCACTAAAGAAACAGAAGCAACAGGACAAATATATAGCTATATACAATTTATTGATTTGCTCACATGACAGAGTTCAAGGTGTCCAACAGCAGCCACGCTGCACTGGAGAGGCTGAGAATTCAGGGAACTGCTGGATTTGTTAACTTGACACCCAATAAATAGCTTCTCTTTATGTTCTGCTTAAATGTCAATTGCAAACAATGGCAAGGTCATAATTCCACCTAACATGTTACAAGTGTCTCATGTGCAATAGCTAAGCATTATATCTTAGAGTAAGTGGGAATGTCCTTGAGGAACACTTAGTCCTTCAGTATCTAATAACCTAAATATGACAACGCTTAACACTTATCTCTGTTGCACATTCAAAAGGGAACACAAGTATCTGCTTAATATATGTATACATATGAACAAACACATTCTTAACCAAATAGGACAAAAGTTAATATCTATTATAATCCACATTTCTGCAACTGGTCCCATGGCCTCAGCTGATATTTATGACTACCTTCTTCTACTACCCATTCTGTATTTCCTCCACCATCAGCAAGCACCTCTGCAGGTCTTGGCTCTTTCCCTGGAGGAGTGACCCATACCTTCATCCCTGAAGGGTCTGGGCCATTTATTGTCCTGTATGGTTTGGGTTGTTGGAGTTTCCCATTGACCTTAATCATAGGACATGGTAGCACCAGAAGGCGCGCTACAGCATCTCCTGCCTTCCAGACATAATCTTCCTTGCCCCCATTGTGGAGAAAAAGTCCAATTTCCCACTGGTAGTCTGGATCAATCACTCCTCCTACTACTGTTATTCCTTCCTTAACCTGTTGACTTAAGGGCAGTAGAAGCCCAAAGTGGCCAGGAGGAAGTCTTAGCTTCCAGTTCAATGGAACGTTTGCTGTATCTCCTGGCAAAAGCACTCCCCCCTTTGGAGCCAAAACATCTAGACCAGCAGAACGCAAGGTAGTGGGTACAGGAAACAAAAATTTTCCTACTGGGTCTCTAGGGGTGATAGTGAGTGGAATCGCTCCCACTTCCACCTCTTTGTTCCTGGACCCATGAATTCTGGCTATAGGAGAAACAGTACCATACAGTGGGTGCTGATTCAAAGCATATACTGCCTGCTGGAGAACCTTGCCCCAGTCTTCCAGGGTATTGCTACCTAATTGGCACTATAACTGTGTCAAGAAGCCATTCCATCTTTCTATCAAGCCAGCTGCTTCTGGGTGGTGGGGAACATGGTAAGACCAGTGGATACCATGACCATGGGCCCACTGTCCCACTTCTTTGGCTGTGAAGTGCGTTCCTTAGTCAGAAGCGATGCTGTGAGGAATAACATGATGATGGATAAGGCATTCTGTAAGTCCCTGGTTGGTAGTTTTGGCAGAAGCATTACATGCAGGAAAGGCAAATCCATAACCAGAATAAGTATCTATTCCTGTAAGAACAAAACGCTGTCCCCTCCATGATGGAAGTGGTCCAATGTAGTCAACCTGCCACCAGGTTGCTGGCTGGTCACCCCGGGGAATAGCACCATATCGGGGGCTCAATGTTGGTCTCTGCTGTTGGCAAATCTGGCACTCGGCAGCAGCTGTAGCCAGATCAGCCTTGGTGAGTGGAAGTCCATGCTGTCAAGCCCATGCATAACCTCCATCTCTGCCACCATGACCACTTTGTTCATGGGCCAATTGAGCAACAACAGGGATAGCTGGAGAAAGAGGCTGACTATAAACAGAAAGAATCATCCGATCTACTTGATTATTAAACTCATCCTCTGCTGAGATCACCTTTTGATGAGCATTTACATGAGACACAAGTATCTTCACATCCTTTGACCATTCAGAGAGCTCTATCCACATACTTCTTCCCCAAATGTCTTTCTCACCAATTTTCCAGTCGTGCTCCTTCCAAGTCCTTGTCCATGCAGCCAAACCATTGGCTACAGCCCACGAATCAGTATATAATCAAACCTCTGACTATTTCTCCTTCCAGGCAAAATGCACAACCATGTGCACTGCCTGAAGTTCTGCCCACTGTGAAGACTATCTTTCACCAGTGTCCTTTAGGGTTGTTTCAGAAATTGGCTGTAATGCTGCAGCTGTCCACCTCTGGGTGGTGCCTGCATAGTGTGCAGAACCATCAGTAAGCAGGCCCTAGTCTTCTCTTCCTCAGTCAACTGATCATAGGGCAAACCCCATGAAGCCATAGGTGCATGCTTAAGCACAGGAGGCATTGTAACAGGAGTGGGAACAATAGGCATTTGGGCAACTTCTTCATGTAGCTTGCTTGTGCCTTCAGGGCCTGCCCGGGCCCTGTCACATATGTACCACTTCCATTTGATAATGGACTGCTGCTGCACACATCCTACTTTATGGTCTGGTGGGTCAGATAACACCCAGTTCATGATTGGCAGCTCAGGTCCCATGGTGACTTGGTGGCCCATTGTCAAACGTTCAGTTTCCACTAAGGCCTAATACCAGGCTAAGAGCTGTCTCTCAAAAGGAGAATAGTTGTTTGCAGATGAAGATAGAGCCTTACTCCAAAATACCAAGGGCCTCTGCTGTGATTCCCCTATGAGAGCCTGCCACAGACTCCAGATGGCATCTCTATCTGCCACTGATACCTCAAGCACCATTGGGTCTGCTGGATCATATGGCCCAAGGGGCAGAGCAGCCTGCACTGCAGCCTGAACCTGTTGAAGAGCCTTTTCCTGTTCCAAGCCCCACTCAAAGTCTGCTGCCTTCTGAGTCACCTGATATATGTGTCATAATAACACACCCAGATGAGGAATGTGCTGCCTTCAGGATCCAAAAAGTCCCACTAAACGTTGTGCTTCTTTCTTGGTGGAGGGAGGGGCCAGGTGCAACAACTTATTCTTTCTTTACCTTAGAAGGAAAGTCTCTGCATGCTCCACACCACTGAACTCCTAGAAACTTCACTGAGGTAGATGGCCCTTGAATTTTAGTTAGATTTATTTCCCATACTCTCATGTGCATATGCTTTACCAACAAGTATAGACTAGCTGCCACCTCCTGTTCACTGGGTCCAATCAGCATAACATCATCAATATAGTGGACCAGTGTGATATTTTGTGGAAGAGTCAGGCAATCAAGATCCCTTCTAACTAAGTTATGGCACAAGGCTAGAGAGTTAACATACCCTTGAGGTAAGACAGTAAAGGTATACTGTTGGACTTGCCAGCTGAAAGCAAATTGCTTCTGGTGGTCCTTATGAATGGGTATTGAGAAGAAAGCATTGGCCAGATCAATAGCTGCATACTACATAACAAATAATACATAATTGCAGTGCTATGCTTGAAGTCTAACTTAATACTGTTTCTTTTTGAAGAGCACAAAATCTAGGAATTACACCACTGTTCTCATTCAAACAAAGAATAAGCATCAAAATGCTAAATGATTTTTGTCTTGGTTACTTTTCCTTAATAATTTTGGGTAAATAAGGCTTATTTCCATGAGTAATTAAGTTAGATGAAGCAACTCATTTTTCAATGTTCAAAATTGGATATTTCTTTTAACATTTTATTATATTTTAAGGGATTCACAATATAAGACCACAGTTGTTTTCAGATCACATTGGCGTTGCTCAGTTTGCCATACAATTAGGTAATTGGAGCTAGCATCCACAGATGAAGGATACCAGTCATCCTATGTTTTTCTGGGACTGTGTTACTTCACTCAGCATGATGTCTTCTAGCTCCAGCCATTTTCCTGCAAAGCTCATGATGTCATCTTTCTTTACTGTTGCATAGAACTCCATTCTGTAGATGTACCACATATTCTTTATCCACTCATCACTTGAGGGGCACTTGGGTTGGTTCTAGCTCCTTGCTATTGTGAAGAGAGCTGCAATAAACATGGCTGTGCATGTATCTCTGCAGTAAGATGAGTCTTGTGGTCACATGCCCAGGAGTGGTATGGCTGGGTCAGGTGGCAAGTTCATTCCAAGTCTTCCAAGGGTTCTCCACACTGCTTTCCACAATGGCTGTATGAGTTTACATTCCCACCAGCAGTGGATGAATGTTTCTCTTTCCCCACAACCTCTCCAGCACTTGGTATCATTTGTTTTCTTGATCCTAGTCTTATTGGAGTAAGATGATATCTTAAAGTGGTTTTGATTTGCATTTCCTTAATGATTAGTGATGTTGAACTCTTCTTAAGGTGTTTCTCAGCCATCTCTAATTCCTCACTTGTGAAGTCTCTGTTCAGCTCTTTGCTCCATCTATTGAGTGGGACATTTGTTTTCTTTCTTCTTTGTATTTTGAGTAGTTTATATATTCTAGAAATCAATGCTTTGTCAGATGTTTCTGTGGTGAAGGATTCCTCCTACTCTGTGGGATTTCTCTTCACTTCCTTGATTGTTTCTTTTGATGTGCAGAAGCTTTTGAGTTTAATGAGGTCTCATTTTTCAATTGTCAACCTTAATTCTTTCACAGCTGCTGTCTGATTTAGGAAGTCTTTTCCTACACCTATGTCCTGTAGTCTGTTGCCAACTTTTTCTTCTTTTGCCTTCAGAATTTGGGATTTCACATTGAGGTCTTTAAACCATCCAGAGTTGACTTTAATTTTAGTTTTTGTTTTTTCAGAGTTGACTTTTGTACAGGGCAAGAGATAGGGGTTTAAGTTCATTCTTCTACAAGTGGTGATCCAATTTTGACAACACCACTTGCTGAAGATGCTGTCTTTTCTCCATTGTATCTTCTTGGCCCCCTTGTCAAATATGAGATTTCTGAAATTGTATGTGTTCAAGTTTGGATCTTCAGTTTTGTTCCATTGGTCAACATGTCTGTTTCTGTGCCAGTACCAAGCTGTTTTTATGACTATAGCCCTGTAGTATAGTTTGAAGTCTGGTATAGAGATCCCCCTGTATTGATCTTTTCACTCAGGGTTGTTTTGGCTATTCGAGGACTTTTGTTTTTCCAAATGAAATTAAGGACTTTTTTTTCCAAGCCTGTGAAGAAACTCTTGGGGATATTAATTGGGATTGCATTAAATCTATCCAAGAATTTGGGTAGAATGGACATTTTTACTATGTTAATTTTCCCAATCTATGAGCATGGGAGGTTTTTCCATCTTCTGATGTCTTCTTCAATTTCTTTCTTCAAGGCTTTAAAGTATTTGTTCTAGAGATTTTTGGTGTCTTTGGTTAGGTTTTTTCCTAGGTATTTTGTTGTTTTTGAGGCTATTGTGAGTGGGAAGGTCTCCTTGAATTCCTTCTTCAGTTGCTTGTTGTTGGTATAAAGAAAGACTACTGATTTTTCTAGGTTAATTTTGTATCCTGACACTTTACTGAAGCTCTTAATCATTTCTAGGAGTTTTCTGGAGGACTTTTTAGCATCCCTTAAGTAAACAATCATATCATCAGCAAAAAAGGATAGCTTGGCTTCCTCTTTTCCAATTAGTACTCCTTTAAATTCCTTTTCTTGCCCTATTGCTCTAGCAAGTGTTTCAAGCACTATATTGAAGAGGAGTGGTGACAGGCGGCAGCTTTGCTAGTTCTTACCTTTAAAGGGAATGCTTCTGTCATTTCCCCATTTAGGATGATATTGGCTGTGGGTTTCCTATTTATGGCTTTGATTACAATGAGGAATGATCCCTCCAATCCAATTCCCTCTAGGACTTTAAGCATGAGGGGATGCTGGATTTTGTCAAAGGTTTTCAGCATCAATTGAGAAGATGGTGTGGTTTTTGTCTTTCATTCCATTTATGTGCTTGATGATATTTATTGATTTTCGTATGTTGAACCATCCCTGCATCTCTGGTATGAATCCAACTTGGTCATGATGGATGATCTTCTTGATGTGGGTCTGTATGCGATTTGCCAGTATCCTGTTTAGAATCTTGGCATCTGTGTTCGTTAGTGAGATGGGTCTATAGTTCTCCTTTTTGGTTGTATCTTTGCCTGGTTTTGGTAATAGAGTGATGCTGGCTTCATAGAAGGAATTTGGAAGAATTCTCTCTGTTTGTATCCTTCTTAACAATTTCAGTAATAATGGTTGTAAGTCTTTCTGAAATGTTTTATAGAATTCTGCCGTGAAACTATCTGGGCCTGGGCTTTTTTTAGTTGGGAGGTTTCTTATTACATCTTCAATTTCTTCATATATTATAGGTCTGTTTAGGCTGTCGATCTCTTCTTGGTTGACTTTTGGTGATTCCCAGAATTTCAGATAGTCACCCATTTCTGCTAGGTTTTCAAACTTGGTAGAGTATAGGTTTTTGAAGTATTCCAGTATGATTTTTTGGATCTTTTCATTGTCTGTTGTGATATTTCCCTTTTCATCACGGATTCTGTTGATTTGGAGTTCTTCCTTCTTTCTTTTGGTTAACTAGGCTAGAGGTCTGTCTATCTAGTTTATTCTTCCAAAAAACCAACTTTTGTATTCATTGTTTTTTTGTATTGTTTTCTTTGTTTCTATTTCATTGATTTCTGCTCTGATTTTTATTATTTCTTCCTGTCTGTTGCATTTAAGGTTCATCTGTTATTGTCCCTTAAGTGCTTTTAGCTGCAGTCTTAGATCATTCACTTGCGCTCTTTCTGTTTTACTAATGTAGGCACCCAGGGCTATAAACTTCCCTCTTAGGACTGCGTTTTTTAAAAGTATCCCATAGGTTTTGCTGTGTTGTATTATCATTGTCATTCAGTTCCAAGAATGCTTTTATTACTTTCTTTATCCATTCCTTGAACCACTCATTATTCAAGAGTGTGTTGTTTAGTCTCCATGTGATCTTGTAAGCAGTAGGGCTCATCCTGATGTTGATGTTGAGCTTTATTGCACTGTGGTCTGATAGAATGCATGAGATTATTTCAATCCTTTTGTATTTGTGGAGGTTTCTTCTGTGTCCCAGTATGTGGTCGATTTTGGAGAATGTTCCATGGGGTGCTGAGTAGAATGTGTATTCTCTGGTATTAAGGTGGAATATTCAGTAGCTGTCTGTGAGGTCCATTTGGTGTATCATATTGTTCAGTTCAGATGTCTGTTTATTCTTTGTCCTGTTGACCTGTCCAAATGGTTCAGTGGGGTATTGAAGTCCCCTACTATGAGGGTACTGGGGTTAATCTGTGGCTTGTGGTTCTGGAGAATTGTCTTTATAAAGTTTGGTGCACCAGAGTTTGGTGCATATTTATTCATAATTGTGAAATCTTCTTGGTGAATTGTTCCTTTGATAAAAGTGTAATGGCTTTCTTTGTCTCTTCTGACTTCTTTTACTTCGAAGTCTATTTTGTCTGATATTAAAATAGCAACACCTGCTTTCTTTCTGGTACCATTTGCTTAGAATATTTTTTTCCAACCTTTCACTTTAAGGTGGTGCTTGTCCTTGAAGGTAAGATGTGTTTCTTGTAGACAGCATATAGATGGATTCTGTTTCCTAATCCAATCTCCCAGTCTATGTGTTTTGATTGGGGAGTTTAGTCCATTAATATTTAAGATTATGACTGATAGGTTTGAGTTGCTTCCTTTCATTTTATTATCCATTTGCAGTTTTAGTCTAGGTTTCTACTTCTGCAGTTTTGCTTTTATTGATTTCTCTTTCTAGGTGGCTGGGGATGGTTGCTCCTTTCTTCTGTCCTTTGAATTGCTTCAAGTATTCTCTGAAGGGTTGGTTTTCTGGACATGTATTCTTTCATCTTGTTTATGTCATGGAAGATTTTTCTCTCTCCTTCAACTATAATAGGCATTTTTGCTGGGTATAGTAACCTGGGTTGGCATCTATAGTCTCTTAACACTGGGAATGCTTTGCTCCACGTTCTTCTTGCTTTCATAGTTTGCACTGAGAAGTGAGTTGTAATTCTGATAGGTTTTCCCTTATAGGTCACTTGTTTTTCTCTTGTGACTTTAAGGATTTTGTCTTTGTTTTGGGTGTCTAGCATTTTAACTATGATATGGCATGGAGAGTTTCTTTTCTGATCTTGTCTGTTTGGAGTTCTATGTGCTTCTTGTATTTGCATTGGTTTGTCTTTTTTTAGTTTGGGGAAATTTTCATCTATTATTCTGTTGAAGATCTGATCAATACCATTCTCTTGGGATTCTTCTCCTTCCTCTATTCCTATGATGTGGAGGTTTGATCTTTTCATAGTGTCCCACAGTTCCTGGTTGTTCCACTTTTGTGTATTTTTAAATTTTTCATAATCTTTCCTTGAGGTTTTTAGTTGTTCTGTGTTATCTTCCAGGTCTGATATTCTTTGTTCTGCTTCCTCCATTCTGCTTCTGAGGCTTTTTCCATTCCTTTCCTCTTGATTGGATGACTGTTTGATTTCCTTTTTCATTTCATCTTCTGATTTATTTAGTATTTCCACTTCATTTTGGAGCTTCTCAATCTCTTCCTGTAGCTCTTTGCTTTGCTGGTTGGTTTCCTTATCTTTTTCAACATGGGATCTTTTCAGTGTTTCCATTTCCTTCTGGAGTTTGTCATTCTCTCTCTCTAGGTCCTTCTTGAGTTTTTCATTCTCTCTTCTTAATTCTTTGATTTGCTCTTTATAATCTTGTACTTCTTTAATTATGTTCACAACTGTACTTCCAATGTCTGTGTCCTGGGCCATCCTCAGGGGGATCCCACTGTAGGAATCTTCCACAGGGTTGGTAGAGCTTGGTGTGGAATTATCCTGCCCCATTCCCATGTTGTCTCTTCTTTGTGTCCGTGGCATATGGGTTTCTCTTTGCCTGTATTCCAATGTGAATCCCAAATGCTTCACTGTGTTGAAGGCTTGCTTTGCTTGTCTCCTTCAGATACCTTCATTGTTTGTTTGGTTGATTTGTTTTTCTCCTTTTCTCCTTGCTTATGGAATGTTGACTTGTCTAAGCTTTAGGCTTTCTATTGGAAGTCTAACTCATTCTTCCCTTTCTGTTCTGAAGGTTCTCCAATGAATCCACTTGGACACTCTTTCGGCAACCCCAGTTGGGGGAGGGATGGGGGTGTGGATCCTGGTACTTGTGCTTCAGGTGGTCTTGGAAGATCCCTTATCTCAGGACTCACACAAACCCATCTTTTATACCAGCTGGGAGGACAACTCTGCCCTCACAGCCAGACAAGCCAATCGGGCCAAAGACAAGGAAATTCAATCAAATGATCCACCTGGCTGAAGCACCCAGCTCCTACTTGTGCTTCAGGTGGTCTTGGGAGATCCCCCTGGATATATCTCTTTAGTCCATATGATTATACCAAGAAAGACAGGCATTCTCATGGGCAAAGTACTTATAATTTTAAAGGGCTAACTTCTATTTCCTTTTAGTAGTGGAAGAGGAAGAAATTAATTTCACATAGAACTCATATAGTTAACTCCACTGAAACAATGCGGTCCTATTATTTAGCAATAACTCTTGACTCAAGTAATTGAGTTACTATATTCAATTGTTTACCTCATTCATTTGCAAAATTCTATATTAATTTGATATTTTCACCTTCAATGCTCCAGTACTGCAAGGATTTAGAAAAAAATATTTTCAGCAGAGCCCTACTTAAAGGTTACTTAATTAAAGTTATGATGAAGTTGAAATAGGACAAAAATCTCATAGGAAATTTTTCGGTTTTGTTTTTAGTGTGGAGACTGAACCCGGGTCTTTTCAGAAGCCAGGCAATGCTCTTCCACTGCAGTCTTCACTGAAGATAAACATTTTTTTGTTCTGACTCTGCCACTGAACTGGTAAAATGGCTTCAGTTTCTAGTAGTTTCCTTTCAAATAAACTGATTTAGTAAAATTTCTAAAAATCTATACTTTTATAAATGTGTATATACTTTATATTCAGTTGTTAGATCAACACTGATTTTTAGCCATGGATACATACAGAGAAACCATATGGCAATTGCCACCAAGAATAAATAGGCTCACAATGACATCTACCTACTTCAACGTCATTTCATATGGCTCAAGTATAAGTGTTAAGTAAATCCTTTCCCCAATCTTGAGGGTGCTTAGCAAAAATTAATCTAAGATGTATTATAAGAATATTACATTTCTTATAACTTAAATGCTAGTTTACTGTCAACAATTAGGTGTTTCATTTACAGATCAGTTATTCTAATTCATCAAATGACAACCACTGTCATCCTTACTGTCGATATTTGAGCTGAAATGTTTTCTTCTCATGAAATGTTAAATTTATGGAAAACTCACTGGAGTTAAAGTACAGAATCAAATCAGAAGAAATGAACAATCTGCTGATATCTGCTAATAGAGATGAAAGTAAGGAATTACCAGAAGGCTGTAATGATTCAGTTGCCTTATAGGGTTCTTATGGTCCTTGCAAGAAAGATTATACAGCCCTATCCCCTGATTCAAGGTTCTGTTGAAGCAATGTTCATCTCTACAGAAATTTTCTTACTTCAATTAGGATATAAAAAACTAGCCCAGGTAGTAATTGGGAAAAACAGAGACATGCATACACATATATACACAGATACACACACATACACATGTACATACACAAATATAAATAAAAGCATAAATACACATATACACACAGATGCACACACAAATAACACAAATATCTGAACAAGACATACACATACACACACACACACACACACACACACACACAGATTGTATCATGTGCTCTTTATCTTTTGTTATAAGCAGAACAAAGAATAAATCTCAATTCGGTAGCTAAAATAATTTTTTAAAAAGCTTAAACCTATGAAGGCTTGAAGGAGACTATCCCACATAGGCTCCAAATATTTGGACATTTTGTCCACAGTTGGTGGCGCTGTTTGGGGGAGGGGATTAGACAGTGAAGCCATGCTGGAGAAAGCAGGTCACTGAGGCAGGATTTGAGAGCTCTTAAGCCTTGTGGGATCCCAAGTTCCTTTGGTCAGAATGTTTTTTTTTTTTTTTTAATTTATGTGTATGAATGTACTGTCTGCATGTAGTTTGTGCACCCATGTAGTGCAATGCCGTGGAGGTCAGAAGAGGGTCTCAGATTCCCCTGGAACTGGAGTTCTCCTGGAACTGGAGTTACAGATGGTTCTCAGCTGCCATGTGGGTGCTGGGGATTGAACCTGGGTCCTCTGAACTGCTAGGCCATCTCTCCAGTCCCCGGTCAGAATGTTTCATCATAACATTTGTGTTCAGCCTGTGTCGTTGCTTCTGCATAAATTCAGGTACCTCTTGATACCTTAGAATGCCTACACAATGTAAATAGTGGTTCCATTGCATTGTTTGAGTAACAATGACAAGAAAAGATTGGGATATGCTTCGTACAGATGCAAGCTTTTTGTAAAATATTTTAAAACCTTCACTCAATGGCTGGTAGAATTTGTTCATCTGAAGCCTGAAGAAAGAGGGATGGATGCAGATATTCTGGTTCCCCAGACAAGAGAGACCTAAAGGTGTTTTAATAGCTAGTAGAAGACAACCAGAAAGAAAACTGCAGTTCCCAAAACTGGGTATCAGAAAAATGCATATCATGAGGTAAACAGGCTCATTTAAGTAAAAGAATTTTAGAAAAAATTTAGCAAGATATGTTTTTCTTATATATATTTTTTTTAATATAACTATGATTTGGACCTTGGGTGTATAGTTTTGTGGATGGTTCAAGGTAGTAGGGATTCACTTTTAACTGAATTTTGTCAAGGTGAAAGTAATTTTATCTTTGGATATCTCAATAAAGTAAGTAAAATAAATATCATTTGATGTCGTTTTAAAATCATTTTAACATTTTCATTTATTGTTTGAGACAATATCTCATTAGAAATTAACAATATTAATATTACCCAAACACACACATGCGCACACAGGCACACACATGTAAAAAAAATCCGAAGAATAGTGTAACTGACTTCTGAGTATTTCCCATCTCAGAATTTTAAAAAAGTTAATGTTTGTCAGTACAGTTTCGTAATGTTTTTTCTTTTGGTCTTTTTGAGACAGGGTCTCCCTTTCGTCTCAGCTGGCCTGGAGCTCGCTATGTACACCAGGCTGGCCTTGAACTCACAGAGATCCTCCTGCCTCTGCCTCCCAAGTGCTAAGATTAAAGGTGTGCACCACCATGCCCAGCTTAGTAAATATTCTTTTATTTTTTTTTCACATAAATTTATTTATTTATTTTTAACAAATCTAGACCCATGTTCCCGCTCATTCCCCCACCCCACCAGAGCTCGTGCATTCTGCCAAACATGCTTTCCATCTCTTAGTCTTTCTCAATATTTTCCATGGGGAAGTTGACTGTTTTGAGCAGAAGTTCACTGTTTCAGTCAGTTCTTTGATGCAGTATTTTCTGTTGTTGTTGTTGTTTCCAAAATGCATTATGCCCAACTGCTTTGTACAAAAGCTCAGGGGGCCCTACACAAGAAATACTTACAACTGGGTAATTGGCACTAGCATCCACAGATGAGTGATACCATGCATCGTTTGTTTTTCTGGGACTGTGTTACTTCACTCAGCATGATGTCCTCTAGCTCCAGCCATTTTCCTGCAAAGCTCGTGATGTCGTCTTTCTTTACTGCTGCATAGAACTCCATTGTGTAGATGTACCACATTTTCTCTATCCACTCGTCAGTTGAGGGGCATTTAGGTTGGTTCCAGCTCCTTGCTATTGTGAAGAGAGCTGCAATAAACATGGCCGTGCATGTATCTCTGTGGTGGCGTAAGTCTTGAGGGTACATGCCCAGGAGTGGTATGGCTGGGTCGGGTGGCAAGTTCATTCCAAGTCTTCCAAGGGTTCTCCACACTGCTTTCCATAGTGGCTGTACGAGTTTACATTCCCACCAGCAGTGGATGAGTGTTCCCCTTTCCCCACAACCTCTCCAGCACTTGGTATCATTTGTTTTCTTGATCCTAGCCAGTCTTATTGGAGTAAGATGATATCTTAAAGTGGTTTTCATTTGCATTTCCTTAATGATTAGTGATGTTGAGCAGTTCTTGAGGTGTTTCTCAGACATCTCTAATTCCTCGCTTGTGAAGTCTCTGTTCAGTTCTTTGCTCCATCTATTGAGCGGGTCATTTGTTTTCTTTTTTCTTTGTTTTTTGAGTAGTTTATATATTCTGGAAATCAATGCTTTGTCAGATGTATCTGCAGTGAAGGTTTCCTCCCACTCTGTGGGATTTCTCTTCACTTCCTTGATTGTTTCTTTTGATGTACAGAAGCTTTTGAGTTTGATGAGGTCCCATTTGTCAATTGTCGACCTTAATTCTTGTGCAGCTGCTGTCTGATTTAGGAAGTCTTTTCCTACGCCTATGTCTTGTAGTCTGCTGCCAACTTTTTCTTCTATCACCTTCAGAGTTTGGGGTTTCACGTTGAGGTCTTTAATCCATCTGGAGTTGACTTTTGTACAGGGTGAGAGGTAGGGGTTTAATTTCATTCTTCTACAAGTGGTGATCCAGTTTTGCCAACACCACTTGCTGAAGATGCTGTCTTTTCTCCATTGTGGTTTCTTGGCCCCCTTGTCAAATATGAGATGGCTGAAATTGTATGTGCTCAGATTTGGATCTTCGGTTTTGTTCCATTGGTCAACAGGTCTGTTTTTGTGCCAGTACCAGGCTGTTTTTATGACTATAGCCCTGTAGTATAGTTTAAAATCTGGTATAGAGATCCCTCCTGTGTAGATCTTTTCACTCAGGATTGATTTAGCTATTCGGGGTCTTTTGTTTTTCCAAATGAATTTAAGAACTTTTGTTTCCAAGCCTGTGAAGAAACTCTTGGGGATTTTGATTGGGATTGCATTAAATCTATACAAGAGTTTTGGTAAAATGGACATTTTTACAATGTTAATTTTCCCAATCCATGAGCATGGGAGGTTTTTCCATCTTCTGAGGTCTTCTTCAATTTCTTTCTTTAAGGGTTTAAAATTTTTGTTGTAGAGGTCTTTGGTATCTTTGGTTAGGTTTGTTCCTAGGTATCTTATTGTTTTTGAGGCTATTGTGAGTGGGAAGGTCTCTTTGAATTCTTTCTCCAGTTGCTTGTTGTTGGTGTAAAGAAAATATTCTTTTAATTTGATTACTCTTGAATTCAGTCCAAATCAAACTTGTTCACTTGTTTTACTACCAGAAAAGTATGAATCTTTACATGTTTTGAACTCAGTATTAAATTGCAGAGCTCCCCATTGGATCTGCCTAGATCAAGTTTCTTTTACCCCATGCTGTAGACTTCACATTGTACACTCACAAAGGCTTTCTTCATTTCACTATTTACTTTTTGGTTTTGTTGAATCTCTGCTTATTTCCCGAATTTGTTCATATGCATGGACCTCTTGGGTCCTGACTCACCTTGTAAATGTCTGAGGGTCTTGGGACCTAGTTGGTTTATACTTACAAGTGCTCTGCCCTTATATTGTAACTTCATTAGGAATTGCAGAGATGCCTTCCAAGGTGACACTGGGCATGTACCATCATTAGCAGTCTGTCAGTACCTTGCTCCTGTAAACTAACAGTTCCTGTAAAACACTGCAGACCTTCAGCATGAGGATAAAATGGCATTCTGGTGTTCTCTGTGTTTTTGTGATTACTGGGTACGATCTGTGGTTATTTATGAGTTCATGTTCAGTAGATAGACTTTTCTGCCTCTTTACCCATTTTTCAATGGTTTGTTGTCTTTCTCTGTTCATTACATTTCTTTATGAACTGTGGATATTATTACACACACACACCCCCGCTTTTGACATCACAGACAATGAACTTTGTTAAGAATTTTTTAATCCAACAATGGCTGTCTTCACAATAGAGAGGTTGAGCCATAGCTTCTCACTTAAGAAACTGGATGCTTTCACAGTCTTACTCTGGCACCAAAGGCCTGGAAGATTTTTGGTCTTTAGTCTCATGTGGGGAGGCCAGAGAAGCTGGGTTCCGATGTCAGCCAACGATGGTAGCCACCACTAGGTGAGCTAGCCAGTAAGGAACCCTGGATCTGTTCTTAACTATTGATAGATACTTAAAAGCTACAAGCTAATTGTATGGCAAACTAAGCAATGTCAATGTGATCTGAAAACAACTGTGCTCTTATATTGCAGAATCCCTTAAAAAATAAACAAATAAAGAAAAAAAATAAAAAAACAAATTAAAAAAAGAAAGAGAAAATAAAAAGCTTTCCTCATCCACGGGTGAATTTCAAAGGGGGAGATTGCAGGAAGCACCTGAGGCTGAAGTGCATCAGGCCCTCTGCCTTAGCTGATCTTCAGGCTGATCTTAAACTCAAAGACCTGCCTGCCTCTGTCTCCTGAGTCCTGGGATTAAAGGTGTGTGCCGCCACACACACACACATATATATATATATATATATATATATATAATCAAACAAACATAATTAGAAAAATCAAATCAATAAGTTTATATCTGATCAGTTTTTGTTTTTTTTACTAAAGCAGCAGCCTTGGAAATTTCTATGACAGGATTCTGCATCTCTCTGCCTAAATTAGCTAATTAGGGAAAATTATTTTAGAGAGATTTCAAGTTATGCAAAGTATCCCCCTAAAACAAATATATTCCTTTGTCTATGAAAAAAATTGAAAGAATTAAAGGGCACCTTAACATACAAAGTGTAATTTAAAAGAAACAATGCTGAAGTCAAACCTTCCTGTTGCCAATTATGCTAGCAAAGCAGCTCGGTGGAGTTGCTACTGTGAGTTTTGCAAGATTAGAGGTTAAGCAAATTGAAAGTGTTAGGGTGCACCCAGCCCTTCCAGCACCTTCAACTGCATTTCTCTGGTGAATCAGAAGAAAACAGAAGCGTTTAGCAGCTTCTTCTTCCCTGTTGAGGGAGCCTTGCATGTTCATGGCTGTTCGTTTTCTTCTTTTTTTTTAATTTATTTTTTTTATTTTTAAGGGATTCTACATATATATATATATATATATATATGTAGCTATATATATGTAGCTATATATATGTAGAATATATATATATATACATATATATCTGACACAGTTGTTTGCAGATAACATTGATGTTACTCAGTATGTCATACAATTAGGTAATTGGTGCATTTTGCAAGTATCTATGTCCAAATTTTGAACAACCCAAGGTTCCCATAATCCAGTTGGAGAAGCTTGTATGCACAGGCATGTTGATCAATCAGGAGTCCAGACTATATTCCTGTAGTCTCATGATTCACCCCTATCTCTCCACAGCCCTTACAATCTACCACGCCTCCTCTTCCGCAGTTTGTTCCCTGGGCTTTGGGAAAGGGGCA
Organism: Rhizomys pruinosus; assembly: GCA_009823505.1. Taxonomy (NCBI): domain Eukaryota; kingdom Metazoa; phylum Chordata; class Mammalia; order Rodentia; family Spalacidae; genus Rhizomys; species Rhizomys pruinosus. The sequence goes on along the minus strand of VZQC01010238.1, from coordinate 5,850,372 downwards.
CAAGTGGGTGAGAAGAAAACAGTCTAATTTCTTTGGAGTTGTCATTTTGGACTCTAGTCTGTTCAGGTTGTTTCCCTTCATGGATTGACAGCTTTTCCAGTGATACCCTTTTTAGTCATACTAACAAAGCACAAGCTATTGGATGTACAGGCATTTAAGCAGTACCACTTATTATGTCAAGCTAAGCTGTGAGCATAGACACAGATGCTTGGATGGTATGCTAATCCGCAAACTGTGGTTTCTCTATAAAGGGTGACAAGTTCTTATTGTGGCTTATAACATCTCCTAACCACTAGAGGACATAAGCTTGTGGCATCCGCTGTGAGTTATTCCTCCAAGGAGAGAGCTAATAGCCAAATAGATTTGGGATATATATAGACACTTGGCTGTCACTGTTGCACAGTATCTCCAGGCTGTTGAGGTGTAGCTGATACTGACGGAGGAATCTTGCTTGCTGTTCGTTTTCAGCTACTCATTTCTGTGTTGTTGCTGTCCAGTTTTGCTCCCTTTTAGTAGCTCTCAAATGTCAAACCTGTTCATGCTATAAGATCTCTACTGTTTGCTATGGGAAGACATTAAGAATTCAGAAAAAGGTGCTTTTCCATATATTAGTATTTCCAGAATTCAAGGGACAGTACTTGAAATTTTCAAATTGAAATTCTTGCTTTTGGAACTGCATGTTCTTTTTTCTAGAACATATTTTCATCATAGTCTTTTTCTTATGAAATTGGCACCAAATAGTACTTCCATTTTATTAGTACAAACTGTCAATTGGCCTAAATAATTAGTGGTGCTGTTTCCTGAATTTTTGCTTATGTGTCCCTAGCCAGCCTACTAAGGGGATGAATTATGACCCCCCGAGCTGGTGTCAAACCTAGTAGAAGAAGGGTCAGCCTGAAGCACTGTTACAGATGGGAAGGTCTGTCTCTAGCAACTCAGTCTCCTTAGCTCTTTTCCTTGGTCCTCCTGTTCTTGACCCCCAGTTCCCCATCTGCACTGACATCCTCCTCACATTAAACATATGGCAGACACACACACACACACACACACACACACACACACACACTACACCTTTGTGACTAAACTCATACTCTTACAGACATGAAGCTTTGTAACCAAAGATGTAATACACACATGGTACCTTTGTCACGTCAGTTTTCTCACCCCTTGCAAACAAAGCTCTTTCATACTAAGTTCATTCCAAAGACACTATTATGTGTTAATATAATAACTCTTCTCTAAATATTTTAATTTATACTGGAGTTGTTGGGAAAATAATCACCTTGAAGGTTTCATACAGCCCTGCTACTATAGACAAAGGTGGCCATGAACAATATGTAAATTACTGACTTTAGTTATGACCCAATAAAACTTTATTTACAAACACAGATTGTGGGCCGGCTATAACCAGCAAGCTTCAATTTTCCAACCTCTTTTCCAGACCCTCTGTGATACTTCATTCAATTAAGTTTTGCTCATTCATTCCTTCATTTATTGAATAAATGCAGTGTATGTCAATTCTGCTTTATGCAAATTACTTGGAGCTTATTTTGTATTAATACAAGAATGGTGCATTTGGACTGGAGAGATGGGTCAGTGGTTAAAAGTACCTGCTGCTCTTGCAGAGGCCCCAGATTCAATTCCCAGCACCCACATGGAGGATGACAACCATCTGTAACTCTAGTTCCAGGGAACCTGAGGCCATCTTCTAACCTCTGCAGGCATTGCATGACATGCATGTACTTATCTGCAGGCAATACATTCATACACATAAAATTAAAATAATAAACAAAATACCCTGAAAAAATAACAATAGTACATTTGTCAAGGTTCTCTGGAGGAAAAGAACCAGTAAAATGAAGGATATTAATTGCATTGGCTTCTATGATATTTTTTATACTAGATCGTACAGCAATGAGTGCACACTGGAGAGGCTGAGAATTGGTAGCTGAGTCCATGATGCTGGCTATCTGAACAGTCCCAGTCTAGTTCTGAAGGAAGATTTCTAGAGGACACTGGTCTTCAGTCTATGTTGGGAGGCCAGAGATGGCACTCCGTGCCAGCAAAGGGTGTGTAGCAGCAATGGCCACAATAGAATGGATGCACCTACCAGCAAGGAGCCATGGTGGGCAGGTGAAAGGCAAAATCTTTTCTTTCTTACCTCCTCATGTCTGGACTGCTGTAGGAAGGGGTTGCCCACTCTGGGGCACAGTTTTCTCTCCTTACTTAGTCCTTCCATGAAATGCGTTTCCAGAACTACTCAGAGCTGTGTTTCTTAGTTGATTTCAAGACCCAACCAACTTGACAAGCCAGATTTGGTCATCAGAGATGACTAAAGCATGGTCTCTCCTAAGTAAGTGCTCACAGAACCAAAAAGAAAACAAGTATAGTACAAGTAATAAGCTAACCATACAAACTGACAAGCTGTTTTAAGCCATGTTTGCTCATGTAAGCTAAAAAATTCAGGATGCCAATGAGGATCCATTTCTTATCTCCAATTTGGTGATTACTTGTTTGTGAGTGGGCTTCATCAACAATATCAAATCTAATGTGAAAAACTTGTTTGTTGCCATAACACAAATCTTGGAATTTACTTGCTGTTCAGGCATATTCCCATTCTTAGCTGATTACTTTGACCAGAGGACAAAGATATGAAAGCCACTCTCTACAACTCCATGGGCTAATTCTTTCACAGTAAGGTAGCACTGTTTAAAGGGCTGTGAAGTAATTTACTTGTAGAGTGTTGGGAAGAGGAGAAGGCCTGAGGTTTTATCTCCAATATTGCCGGAAAAAAAAATAAGAATTATATCATTGGACTGATGAGATAGCTCAGTGGGTAGAGGTCTTTGCCTCCAAATCATAGGACCTGAGTTAAATATCCAGAATTCACATGGTGAAAGAAGAGAAATGACCCCTTCAGATGTCCACAATTTGCCATACATGTGTATGTGTATGACTGCAAACATACATGTGCATGCACACACACATTAAATAAATATTTTTTTAAAGAGGGTACCATTAAAGCAGGCTTCTATTGCCCTGATAAACTGGATTATTTCCCTCTTCTGGGTTTCTGCCTTGTATAAAGTCTACCATCCTCTTAACTTTGCTCCTGTTTATTGATTACCAAGAGTGTGCCCTGGAGATTGCCTGAAGATAGGAAGCTCTCCTTGCTCCTAAATCTCCCTGGCTGGCCATTTATATCTGCTGCCATATTTTCTTAATAGTAATTACTAGATTTCTCATGACTTGTACTAAGCAAATTCCATTGCATTACAGACTATCTACCTCCTAGGATGACCAGCCAATATTCTAGAAGCTCTTAATTGATGATTCGAGAAAACCACATGACTATTGTCATTTAAGGAATTTTGTGTCTATCCCCTACTTCATAGTCTCAATAAGAGCAAGCTGCCAGTGTACAATAGGAAGCATTTATAAAAGAGTTTAAAAGACCAGGGGAAAAGGATAATCTTGGTAAGCAAGTAAACCACAGCACAGATCATCTTGAATTCCAGGTGTTCATAGATCTAACCTAAATGGTAGAAACAAAACTAAACAGCAGTTTAGTGTATGTGTTGATTTCTTTAATCACCATGCTAGCACTGGTAGCTCAGACTTTACTCCTATTTCTCCCCATAGCTGTGAAGAAGAGTGTTAAATGCCTTGCTCAGACAGATCCCACTTCATGTTAGGATTCTACAGCTCAGATACTTTCAGGATTCTGCTGCCCAACTGCTGAATAAACACAGCCTTGGGCTTTAACAGTTTAATCATTTTGGAGGCCCAGATTTAGCAGCCTCGGAGTGAAAAGAAACCCTCCTCCAGCTGTTGCAAGGTCAAGTTCACATCTCCTCATTCTCAACTCTAGAATATTTCAATATTCTATAATGCATTATGTTAAGAAAATTCAATTTTCTGGCGCCTCTGTGGGCAACTCTTAAATGGAAGCAATTAATTATCTCCTTTAATATGGATATCTAACTAAAAATTATTTTATGATATATTAATCTGAAACATAACAATTTGGGTAAAAGCCTTTTCTATAAAGAAAGTAAAATTGCATTAAACATTTACAATTATAAACAAGGTCCCATCAAAAAGGCATGGTGTCTGTAGAGTGACTAAAATGTAAACTAACATTTTGAGTCGAATTTCCATCTTACATATGTGAGACTTAAAAAAAAAGATCTAGGGGCTGGAGAGACAGCCTAGCGGTTAAGAGCGCCGACCGCTCTTACAGAGGACCCGGGTTCGATCCCCAGCACCCACATGGCGGCTGAGAACCGTCTGAAACTCCAATTCCAGGAGAACTCCAGTTCCAGGGGAATCCGAGACCCTCTTCTGAACTCCGCGGCGTTGCACGACACGGGTGCACAGACTTGCATGCAGACAGTACATTCATACACATACAGAAATAAATAATAATAATAATAATAATAATAATATAATAATAGATTACAAAAAAAATTTTTTTTAAAGATCTAGTAATTGTCTTTTGAGGTTTTTTTTTAGAGTATATTTCTTTTTTTTTAAATTTTTATGTGTATGAATGTACTACCTGCATGTAGGTCTGTGCACCCATGTCGTGCAATGCCACAGAGGTCAGAAGAGGGTGTCGGATTCCCCTGGAACTGGAGTTCTCCTGGAATTGGAGTTACAGATGGTTCTCAGCCGCCATGTGGGTGCTGGGGATCGAACCCAGGTCCTCTGCAAGAGCGGTCATCACTCTCAACAGCTAGGCCATCTCTCCAGACCCCATCTTTTGAGTTTTTAAAAAGTAAAATAATGTCATTTTACACAACTTTTAAAGAAAATAATCACTCTTTTAAAAGTCTTATTTAAATTCATTTATGGTCTGGCTTTCTGAAGAGTCTGTGGTGGTGTGGGGGAGGAGATATTTTCACATATCAAAAAAATTGCAATTTTTTCTGTAGTTTAGAAATAAGGAGGAGGGAGGAGGTAAGAGGGACTAAGACTGGAGAGACGGCTCAGTGGCTAAGGTAAGTGCCCTTCCAGAAGACCTGAGTTTGGTTCCCAGCACTTAAGGTAGGCAGCTCACAACTGTCTATAACTCCACCTCCAAGGGATCCAAGGCCTTCCTGTGGCTTCCATGCACACCTGCACATATCCACACAAAACAGACACACCCAAATTCACAAATATTAAAATTCAAAAAGATATATGAGAGATTTTTATTTTGTTTTGCTTTTTTTAAAGTATAATAGCCTAGCCTGGAGTGGTGGCACACGCCTTTAATTCTAGCACTCAAAAGGCAGAGGCAGGCAGATCTCTATGAGTTCAAGGCCAGCCTGGTCTACAGAGCAAGTTTTTCAGGCCATCTGGGGCCATAGGGAGACCCTGTCTCAAAACAAACAAAAAGTATAATAGCCTAGCAGGATGGAAATATCCCTAATTTCCCTCCTCAGATCATAAAACAAGACTATTGAATAAAAATTCAACTCAGACTCTTGGAAATTATTGCTAATAATGAACCCATGTTGTTTTTAGTATTATTCTGCTAAAACATGCATGTCTTTTCATTTTAAAATTAAAAATCTGAATTGCTCCACTGCATTTATAGATCTCTTACTGTTTCCTCCTCAGGAAAGCATCATATGAATGTTAAATAACTGTGGAAAAAGAATGAGTCCATCATTCACTCATCAATACATAAAGTCTCAGAAGACTCAGGAGGATTGAAAAATTAGTGGCTGTATTGACAAAGGAGGATAGAAATGCTTCATTTTGAAGAACACATCTGTTATGTTTGCTGCTTTATGTGTTGGTGGATTTTTTTTTTTTTGGTCTTTTTGAGACAGGGTTTCTCTGTAGCCCCAGCTTTCCTGGAACTCACTACGTAGACCAGGCTGGCCTTGAACTCACAGAGATCCACCTGTCTCTGCCTCCCGAATGCTGTGATTAAAGGCATGCACCAACCATGCCTGGTATGTTCTTGGATTTTAAAAATGTATATATTTTATTTATTACTTTTATGTGTATGAGTGTATTGCCAGCACATATGTAAGTGTACCCATGTCATACAATGCCTATGAGGGTCTGAAGAGGGCATCGGAAGCCCCTGGTTGCTAGCCACCTTGTGAGTACTTGGGAACCAAATTCAGATCTTCTACAAGAGCAGCCAGCACTCTTAGCCACTGAGTCATCTCTCCAATCTTACATTGACATTTTTTTTTTTTTGGTCTTTTCGAGACAGCATTTTTAACAGGTAAAAGTGTATGAGAGCTCGTACCAAATCTCCCAACTGAAAGACAAGCTGAACAACAATATTGTTATATCTGTTTCTGTAGTATAGCCAGTATGCTGAGAATTACACATGCACAGAGCTTGTTCCTCATCAAACTAACCTACCCTAGGCAGGTGAGACCATACAAGCAGCATTGTAGACCTGGGCCAATCAGAAGACAACAAGAGGAGAGCAGGAATGCGAACAGTACATAACCCCTAACCCTGCCCCCAATAAACCAGTCCATGACAGCTCGTCCTCTGTCTGTGTTCACCTGACTCCCAGGGTCTGTGTTGTGACTCTGCGCCTCTCACCCCATTCCTTAGGTCAGACCCCGAAATCCCCCAGCAGGCCTGGGGGATTGACTACATATTTCTATTTGAAAGCAACTGTGATGTTATAAGGTGACTCTCTTAATGAGCCCTAAAATTAACTTACCACATACTTTCAGACATGGTAATTAATGTATTTGGGTGAAAAGTATATATATATATATATATATAAATTAGAGTAATATAAAATTAAAGGGAATAATGTGAACTCCTAAATATGTATCAGAGTTGACATACAGTTTATTCCTGGAGGAAATAACTCTGGTACATGTATGACATTTATATAGACATGTTTTGGAGTGATACAATGGGGAGGTAACCACAACAACATAGGGACTGGGTCAAAGAACAGACTGATATAGTTAAATTCTTCCCCAAACAATGGACCTTTACAGAGAAAAACTTTAAAAAGACTGAGAGGGAAAGATGAAGGACATGTACGGCAGAATGCATGATCTGGGGTGGGGTAGGGGGAAGAGAAGGGGGAATATGTCTAAATGGAATGAGAAATAATGTCTAAAATACACAAAACATCAATAAAAGTATCATTTTACAAAATGAGACTGTGTTTTCCATGTAGCTACACAGATACTTGATCATTCTGGTCTTGTGAACACTTCGTGGGGTATAAATCTGTATTCTGCAAAACCACATACTTGAAGATGCCAGGAAATAAATAGTCATTAAACTCCATTATCTTCAATTCCCTTGATTCTTAAGGCACTTGGACTTAGACACACATGTAAAATTTTTAAATAAAAATAAATCCCCCTCCTTTGAAAAAAAAAGTGTATAGGCTATAGAAAATTACTATTGAAAAGTTGACAGTAGTTTCCAGAGTGATAGAAAGATAGGTTACTTTGCTTTGTATTCAATTTCTCATCAACTATGTTACTAAAACCTCTCCTTCACTCCACAGATACAAGCTGAGACTCACAGTGACTAAAAATAACTACAACATTTTTTACTAGTGATATTTTTAAGAAACTGGAGTTAGAATTAGTACTTTCTACAAATGAAGACTTTCAGTTTCTAAGATTAGAAACTGCTGAGTAGACTTGTAACTCCAGTAGGTATCAGGCCATTCAAAGTGACTGACAATGACTATCTCTTTGGATACTCACAATATATCAGAACTGATTAGTTGCTTCCTGACAATACCATAGGTTTCCAATGAATGAGACAGGCTGAGTAAGTTACTCATGGTCAGTCATGATGTGGCAGAATGAGGCTGGGAAAGCAGTTTGATGATATAATGGTTTGCATCTTGTTTTCCCTTTCTCAACTATCACAGAAGTCTGCTGAAAACTTTGCTGAAATACTCTGATTTCTGAAGAAGGGTTGAGACATGGCTGTGGGATTACTGATGCTGCTTTCTCATCTATGGTGGACACCACTCTTATTACATAGTAGCATATATGAAATGCCAAAATCCCCTGCTCTTCCTCTAACATAACACTCATTCCTTACACTCACCTCCAGAGATGTGGCCTTCTGCAATTAAAGACAGAAGCTGCACAATGCCTTTTGAAGGTCATATCTTATACGAATTGAAACTGTAAGAAATCAGTTGAGGTCCAGTATTGTACTGGAAAGGAACTGCACTGTGTGACCCAAATCCTGATGTGCCCATTAGATTAGAGGTAGCCACATCATAGGTCATGAGATATTCTGGCAAAAATATTCTACTTGAGTAAGGAAAGTTGAAATTGAATATACTAAATGCATTCCATTTCAAGGCTGGGATTATGAAACACAAACACATAAACCTATTCCCTTTGAGAACTGGGAGAATTAATGAATTGGCAACATACAAGCCTTCTAATACAGCATTTCCCAAATTAAAAAAATAGCTGTAGTAGGTCTAAAACCATGTTACAAATGTACTTGAAAGGGACCATTTTAAGATGTAACTTACAATTACCGACACAGGTTGAAATAGCTGCAAACACTTTCTACTGTCTGTAAATACCGAAATTTGAAATTAACATTGTGCAACCCTAAAACCCAAGAAAGAGTCACTGTGCATGTCATGCAGGGACAACCCTTAAATGCATTTGAAACCATCTCGGGCCCTCAGTCACTCAGTATCTGACATTTAATAGCCACACATAAATACCTATTACTCTAACTGCATCTTCTCAACTAACAATGTTCAAGAGCCAGAGAAGCACTTTGATACATCTCACATCCTAGCCTTCCACAGAAATATGAAATATATCTGAATGTCAAAAAAAGCACGTGGACTTTGCTGACTCTGAGGTCTGAGCCACACACTGCTTTAGAGGGAAGGTCAAGCTGAAAGGCTTAAGAGTCAGGCGAGCTAATTAACTCATCAAATTCCTATACCAAAAGTCATAAATGGAAAATATCCTTGCAAAGATAGCCAAAGCAATCCTGAACAAAAGGAAGATATGGGAGATTTCATCATATCTCATTTCAAACTCTATTACAGAGTCGTGACAGTAGAACAGCATGGTACCTGCATAAAAACACACAATGGACAATAGAATAGAGGACCTAGAAATAACTCCATGTAACTACAGTTACTTGATCTTTGACAAAGATGCCAAAAATATGCATGGGAGAAAAGACAGTGTCTTCAACAAATGGTGCTCAGAAACTTGGATTTCAACCTGTACAAAAATGGAACTCAATCCTTCTCATCATGCACAAAACTCAGTTTCAAATGTATCAATGACCTTCACATATGACCTTATGACTTGAATCTGCAAGACGAAGGAGCAGGGAGTGCAGTTCAACTCATACTCACAGTAAGGACTTTCTAAACAGGAGTCTGGTAGTTCAGGATTTAAGATCAAAAATTGACAAATAAGATCTCAAAAAGTTCAAAGCCATCTGTGGAGCTAAAGAAATGGTCAACTGAGTCTAGAGGCCGCTCACAGAATGGGAGAAAAAATTTCCACCTCTACATATGACAGAAGATTAATATCTAGGCTCTACAGAGAATAAAAAAAAAATAAACACCAAGAAAGCAAACAAGCCAATTTAAATAGGCTAAGAAATTGAATAGAAAGTTCTCCAAAGAAGAAACACAGGTGCCTAGTAGATACTTTAAAAGGTGTTCAACACTTTAGCAATCACAGAAATACAAATTAAAACTATGTTAAAATTCAGTCTCACCCCAGTCAGAACGGCCAACATCAGGAAGGCAAATGACAAGAAATGATGGCAATGATACATTCAAAGAAGAAACATTAGACACCGTTGGTAGAAGTGTAAACTAGTCTGGAAATCAGTCTGGAAGTTTCTCAAAAAACTAGAAATATATCTACCATATCTCCCAGATATACCACTCCTGGGCATAAGCCCAATGTACTTTATATTAAATTATACAGATGCTTGCAAATATACATTCATTGCCACTCTGTTCACAGTATCTAGGAAGTAGAATCAAACTTGAAGTCCATCAACTGAAGAATGCAGTACATGTTGTTATAATGCAAATCTCTTAATGGGCTCTAGAATCAATCGACCCACCACTTATTTTTAGGCTCTGTAATTACTGTATATGGGTGGAAGGTATGTATTCATATTTTAGAGTAATATAAAATTAAAGAAGAAAAATGTGAATTCCTAAAAAATAAAATTGAGAGAAAGATACAGGACATGTATGGCAAAATGCAGGAACCAGGGTAAGGTAGGGGGAAGGGAAAGGGAATATGTCTAAATTGAACTGAAAAATGATGTATGAAACACATAAAATGCCAATAAACATATTATATTAAAAAAGAAAGTGAACTATAATAAGATATCATAGAATATAGGAGAAATGAAATAAAATGAAAGCAGAGAGGAAATACTGGCACATAGAGGGCTCAAGCAGGTAGAAGAGTGATGGAGGTATGGGAATAGAGAGCCAGAGGAAGGCTTAACCAAAGCCACATGTGCACAAGGAAGCTACCCAAGTAGCTTATGAACTTGCAATCCAAGCAAAAAACATAATTAGAGGAGATAATAGAACATATATGATATGAAAGAACAGGGTAGGACACTGAGAACTAAAGGGTTAAGTGGTGATGGGGTTGGGAAGGGGAGAAGGAGGACTAGGGACTGACTAGCTTACCTCTCTCCTAAGTATGTATGAATCAACTGTATGAACTCCACTAGTTTGTAAGCTAATTAAAAATACAGTTTTGTAAAAGAATTTGAGAAGTATCCTACATCATTGAACAATGGTTCTCTAAGAGGACATGGATTATTAAATGAAAATCTCACTGCCAGGCATCAATTATCTTCCTAAGTTATTGGCCAGAGAGAGACTCAAAACAACACAAACTATCGCTATTGCTCCTGGTTGCCTTCCATAAATAGATGGCAAATCCCTTTGGCTGAAGCTCCACACACTTTGGTTGCAGGACACAACAAACTCAATCTTGAACTTACAGGGGAACTTCCTCTGTCAGTTAGGTTTCATAGTGCTGGAAAGGGCTATGCAGGCTGCTGGGGAACAAAAAACATCAGTGCATCAGTAGTTTTATCCAGAATAACAACCTGCCAACGAAAATGTTCCCACTGGCGCATAGTGGTAAGACTGTTAATGGGGGTAACCAGCTACTCTCTTGATTGGACTTGAGGCCTGCTCCGTACGTAGAACACATGTCTGGCATTGTGAACATGGACAGAATCCATGGGAAGGAAGGTCATAGGCCTTGAGAGAGAGCCTATTGATATTGTTTTCCTAAATGGCCATCTTGTCAAATCCCCTTATAGATATTTACATTTATATCCATAGATTTGGTTACTCTCACCTTGATCAGAGAAGTTTCTTATGGCAATGGGTAGTAGTTAATGCAGAAACTCTTAACAGTTCTAAGTGTTGAGACTGAGTGACTGTGAGTGTTTAGCTAAAGATGGGATGTCTGTGCAGCCCCCATACCCATTAAGGCTCAGGGAATCAAATCACAGAGAGTGAGGAAGAGAAAATGTAAGAGCCAGAAGGTGGGAGAGAATGTTGTGACAAGCTGTCTTCCGGATATGAGCGGCTTGTTGCACAAATGAACTCAGAGTAACTTTGGCTACCTACACAAGACTTGCACATGACCAAGACGGTTCAAATCCCAGCTCCCAAGGCCGCACCAATGCCTGAGGAGATACTGGGAGTTGATGGTTCTGGGGGAGAAAGAGTCACTTTTCTTTTAGGAGTATGGACACTGGCAAGTTCCCCGTGTCCCAGTGAACGACTGCACACCCATGCTCATAGCAACAGAACCAACTTCAGTCCAGGGTTAAATAATTGAATAAAAATATAAAAGCAAGACACAAAGTTTTGAGGGAGATGAGATATGGGATCTGCAGGGACTTCGAGTGAAGACTGGATAAGATCAAGATACATCGTAAAAATGGGAGAAATTGTTAAAGATTAAATATTAAAATTAACAAGTACAGGAAAAATAGAAATTGATATTATCTGTCTATCATCTATTATCTATCTATCATCTCTTATTTTTATAATATCCAAAAACAGTTGTCTCATTAATAGAAAACCCAGGACTACATAATAATAAATCAATTCAGCATTCTGAAATTTTTGCCAACTTGGAAGCACAAAAACCCAAAACTTCACACAATTGTTTTGTTGTTGGTGGTGGTGGTGGTGTTACATTGATAGAATATTTTAAGGCAAAATAAAATATATTTTATTGAATGATATCTTTGTTGAACTACTCAGTTTGAATATTCAATACCTTGGGCCAACTGCACTTGTCTTCATGGCCAACTCTCCACTATCATTATAATGTAATAGTCCAAAAGGACTATTATCTAAAAGGATCTAAATAACATGTTTTGAGGCTCAAGTTTATCCACTATTTTTAATATTTTTCCTTTATTTGTTTACTTGGAAAGTTAAAATTGTATACATTTATCATATGAAGTGTGCTGTTTGAAATATGTGTAGATTGTGAGATTGCTAAATTAGTTGCCATTACATATTTTTATTTATTGTTTAAATATTTTATTATTTTTTATTTTATATGTAAGAGTGTTTTGTCTGCATGTATGTAAGTACACCACATGTATGTAGTGCTTTCAGAGGCCAGGAGAGGGTGTGGATCCTTTGAAACTGGACTTACAGAGGTTTGTTAGCCACTATGTAGCTGCTGGTAATCAAACCCAGTTCCTCTGGAAGAACAGCTAATATTCCTAACCATTGAGCATCTCTCCAGCCGCAAATTATATATTAAAAAAAAAAAATGGTCATGGGGCTGGAATGATGGCTCAGCAGTTAGGAGTACTTACTGCTCTTACAGAAGACCTGGGTTTAGTTCCAAGCAAACATATGGTGGCTTACAACTCCCTATAACTCCAGGTCCAGGCAAGTGATCCAACACTGTCCTCTGCCCTCCATGTGCACTGCATGAACATTATGCAAACTCATGCTGACACATGCATGCACATAAAAAAATAAATCTTTGGGGCTGGAGTGATGGCTCAGTGGTTAAGAGTGCCAACTGCTCTTGCAGAGGACCAGGGTTTGATTCCCAGCACCCACATGGCGGCTAGGAGCCATGTTTAACTCCAGTTCCAGGGGAATCCGATGCCCTCTTCTAACCTCCACCACATTGCACGACACAGATGCACCAACCTACATGCACACAGTACACTCATACACATAAATAAAATTTTTTAAAAATTAAAAAAATACTTGTCACATTTTTGAACAGTAAAAATAATTGTTTCCTTCCATTTTTGTACTTAAATTTCTATTTCACTTCTTTAGTGGAATTTCAATTGTATTTCATTAAGATTTAAATCAATGTAATTTTCTAGTGAGTATATTTTTTACTGAAGGCTTAGTACTAATTCCTCTATCATAATGGACTTTTCTTAAAGAAAATAAAAATACGAATTAAAATCAAACATTCGTCCTGTGGCCATAAAATTTTACATATTAGAAATAAAGTTTATGGAGTGACTTCATTATAATTATTGTTACTATATGATACAATTCATTTAAAAATTTGATGTTAAGCACAAAAATTATGAGTAAATGGGAGATGTTTTTAATCAGCTCATGTATCCATGGATACATAGTACTCTTTGCTATTCTAATCATTCAAATTTACAGATCAAGTTCTTTGAGATATTCTTTGCAAAATCAAATAGAGAGAATGGAAGGAGACTTTTGTTCTGCTTCACTAGTGTTGAGAAGAAAGGATTACAATATAATTGCTTCTTTTCTCTATTCCCCTGATCCAGCCACCATCTCCGTTTATCTGGATTAGCAGCAAGATGTTAGAGGTATCCCTGCATTCTTTCAGATTATACCCACATTACACAATAGTGACAGAGAATCTGTTATGGAAAACCACAAATCACACCATTCCCCTATTGAAAACTCTCCCTTGGTTTCCCATGTGACTCAGGGTGAAAGCTGGAGCACTTACCATGACTTCGAAGCTCTGCATCATCTCAGCCCCCTTTCCACTCTGACCTGACCCCCACTCTCACTCTCATCATATCAGCACTTCCCGGGTCCTACCTCTATTCCTTCACTGAAGAGCACGCCCTCCTGCTTCTCTGAGAGCCTGTGCACTGCGTTTCCCTCTGTCTTGAGGTTCTCCTCCCTCAAATTTCAGTTATCTTCCTTCTTACAAGAACTTGTACTCTCTCTGCAAACCTATATTTTGGTACCTCCTTCTCCTAAGCATTTCCTCTCTCACAAATAGCTTCCCATTTTCCTTCTTCATTTAGTTTATCCTTAGTACACACAGATCCTTGTCATACATTTAAATCCTTTAACTTCTGTTGGAGCTATTCTTTCCACAGAAGGGTTAGCCTCATAAAGCATGGATTTTGTAGAGTGTCCTTAAATTGTTGTGTGCTAAGGAAATGCTCGTTGAACACCGCATCCGTACTCCATGCTAACAGCACAGTGTTTTAGAGCATTTTCTAAAGCCGTCTTCAGATTTTCCTTTTGTCTTCTATCATAGTACCATTGGTACTGCCATTTTCATATATTTCATCAGACAGTGAATTAAATACGTAATATAAACATGACAACATTTTTTCTATTCAATATGTATTTAGAAGTGGTATATTGCATGAGCCCTCTACGCACGAATATGTTGAACATGGCTTATGGGTCAAGCGTTTAAAGTCCCATCCCTCAAATCAATTAGCATCCACTAAGTGAAAACAAGGCATGCAATCAAACCAGGGGAAGATGCTTGTGTGCATGCACCTGCTCAAATAACGTTAATGAATATTAAACACTCAATAATCTTAATGAATATTTTATGCTCAAATAACTTTAGTAAATGCATTATTTTGGAGTGGTTTTCATTAGGATTTGTGCACAAAGGGTGTTTGTGTGTGAGAAGGGATTGATTTAATATTTGTACAACAAATCAGCCTGTGTAGGAGGTTCTGAAGCATATTTGTTCAATTAATGGAGGAAAGGTTTAGTTAGAAGGAAGTGGGAAGAAATGTACAAAGGGAGACGATGGGAACAGGGTGAGCGAAGCTTAAGGAACCTCAGGATTCCTAATCCAAGGATCCAGTCTACTTCAACTATCACGCAGCTCTTAGCACCACATAAATCCTTTAAGCAAATTCTCAGTTTGGGAAGTTCCCTATGTTTATTTTCTGTTCCTTCCAAGGAGGACAATTCTTTAGGGACTTTTAAAATAACTTGATATGCTTTAATTATTCCAAAATAGCAGAATTCTACTACTGAGTGTGAATTGTAAATTACAAAATATGCAGAATTATCCCTGTAGAAACATGATTTCCTTCCACTGAAATATTCACTTTATATGTTTGGAAACGTGCCTGATAATATGTCAAATGTAACCCATCATTAATTCTAGGAAAATATTTTCAATTTAAACTTTTCCATAACAAAAATATTATAAAGAATTTTTGCGCTGAAAACTTTAATATCTTTCCATAATCTGAAATGTCTAGAGGATAACTAAATGATGCTAGTTATGACTGAGTAATGCCATCAAAAGAGTTTTCATTTTGTATTTGCTAAAATTGAGGTATCTACCCACACAGATGACCGATAGGGAGCCCAAGGATAAGGAATGCCCAGAACTCAGTCAACATTTATATGTATATCCAATTTAAAGGGTAGGATGACGAGTTTGTGAGTGAGGACCTCCACAAAGTAGGGGATGACATTTCTTTGTCCCAGGTCTCACTTTGTTTAGTTCTATGAATGGGACAAATGTGGTAGGGCATTAACAGAAACTATTGGGAAAGATTTTAATACTCTTTATTATCTTACCAAGAAAAGGCTAAGTATATGCAGGTAATGCACACACCACTTATATTTTATATGATATAGTAGTAGTTTTATAAAAGTCTAAGAAAGCTTGACAACTGAATTTATCCAGATTTTTGGTCCTGGACAAATGCATGTGGTCTAATTCACAGACAAGTTTAAGAAGCATTACAAAGCAGTTGTTTCAATGGATAAATAAGTTCTAACTCATTACCTTGCCTGAAGCAAAAACAGAGGTCCTCGTGAGACATCCAATTAGAGTTTTTAGTTCTTTGGAGGTAGGTTCAGTGCCAACATGATCACAACATCCTTAACCTCACCTGAACACCAAATGGTAAGATATTTTCTGTTTTATAAAAGAAATTTCAAGAAGCAAATATATATAATTATGAGAAAGAGATATTTCTCACAGGAATTCACAATATGTGTAATTTGTCTTCTCTCCTTATTACAGTGTGTGTAATTTATCTGGTGAGAAATAAATGGGAAAAGGGCACCACAGTCTTTGAAGCTTGGTTATTAGTCACAGTTTATTAATACCAGAGGTTTCCCAGGAGATATGGGAGCATCTACAGTGTGGCGATGCTGCATTCCCAAGAGGGCGGCCATAGGAAGACACTGATTTTTGTGAAGTGATTCTACACAAACACATTAAAGTATAAATTTGTTAGTTGCTTTGGTAGCCTATTAGAATATTGCTAGAAGGACATGCTACATTTCCTTCCAACCTACCCAACTTTCAAAGAGTAAGAAGTTGTCATAAACAAGACTGATAAGCAAAAGAAGAAATGGCTTTGGGACCTCTGAATGTCTAGAAAGATGTTTAGACTTATTAGTCACTTTATATCATTATGTCTATTCAATATAAGGGTTTTTTTTTCATATGCTCCAAAATAAAGTTCTGAAAGAATCTGATTGTGTAACATACTACTAATTGTGATATGATACAATGACCACAGCAATCATCTCATGTCATGAAGAAAATCAGGGGCATGAGTTTGGTTCATTTTTAAAATTATCATGTAATTACTCATTAATCAAACACATGGTTTTTGAGTTTCTACCATATGCCAGAGACTATTCAGGCACCAAAAATATGGTAATGAATATGGGCAAGAAAAATCTTTGTCCTTACATTATTTTGATATTCATATATGAAGAGTTGAAGATAAAAAGCAGACAGGTAACTACTTACAGACAAGAGGTAGAAACGAATGACAGTTTAAAACAAGCATTGTGAACTGGATGAAAGAGGCTTTCCTGAGGGTTAGACTGACGGAGGTCAGCTTGGAGGAGACATGGCCGACTTCCCATGGCTGTGCCTTCACCATAGTGATTCCAAGGTCAAAAAGGGAAGGGAGAAAAAGTAAATCCACAATGACAATCATTTAAAGAAACATGGAAGCCATTGAGAGCATGAAGGTTAAATTAATAAATTCAGATTCACTCAACTGACCTCTTTAAAATATATGCTTACATAGACATTACCGTAATTGGACCAAAGTAATTGCTTCTATACTGACATTAGGAGATGCCTCCTGACTTTGAGTTCCCCCATTCTTCTTACCCCACCATGAAAAAAAGTTTCCTCGCTGAAAAAACAGAACAGGAAGCAGTTACTTCAATCAAGTTCATTTTCTGTGCTCCTCTTGTAATATGTTCAGCCTTGGGGAAGAAGATGCCTCCTGGAAGATGAAGGGAGCGACAAGACATTGAAAAGCACCGAGGAGATAGAGAGGCACAGCAAAGGTGCTTGGAAATGATCTTTCTGTATTATTTGGCACCTGGGTTATTTACTTGTAGAGTAAGATGTAGAAACTGGATTGTTTGTTTCCATAGTCTATAAATTTTGAATTCATGAATATGGACAAAGGAAACATATTTATGGAATTTCTCTCTCCACAAATTTTTGAAGAGATGTCAAAGAAACAGACTTTCTTATTCTACTTGTCTGCAGGTAGTTTTATAGGAAACCTTACACAGAGCCAGACCTGGGACCACATATCTGAATCACACACTCCTGTGATACCAACCATGGGGTGCAGAAGTAGCAGAACCCTGAGGAAGAGGCCAGTGGGAAACCACACACACACACACACACACACACACACACACACACACACACAGGCCAGAGAGCTGGCTCAGTGATTAAAGGCACTGGTTACCAAGCTTGATGGCTTGAGTTCAGTTCCTGGAAGCCACCTGGTGGCTGGAAAGAGCCTGTTCCTAAAGCTTGTCCTCTGACCTCTACCCACGCACGATACGCACTGTAGCATATATGTCCATGTCCATACATGTGGGGTCATCCCATTTATTCCCAGGGTGAGCCATATAGAAAACACATGCAGGAAAGTACAGCACACAAACGCATGGTAAGGCATCCAAATACAGAGAGAGTTTTATTCCAAAACTGGCCATCTTATATAGCCAGTGGGACTCACATCCCACGGCCAAATAGCAAACCTTTGTGTCACTACATCCCACCCCATAGGAATGGCCAGGAAGGTGCCATTGGTTAGTCAAATTAACTAAATGTTCCCACATCTCACCCTTTAATTTTTTTTTTTCTGAAAGGCAGGTGGGCCCATGGGAGTGGCAAATAACACGAAAGAACCTGAAGTTTGAATAACCAGCTGCTCAAGCCTGTAGAGTGCCAGGCAGTGGGGCGGGGGGTGTGGTAATCAGACCTGAGATTTTTATTTTTTACATAATGGGCACCTATCTATATATATATATATATATATATATATCTCCAACCATGAAGTGAACCAATTGTCAAGCATAAGCAATGAATGTGAGGAACATTCCTGCAAAACAAATTAGCAAGTATCTATGCCCAAATTTTGAGCAACCCAAGGTTCCCATAGTCCAACTGGAGAAGCTCGTATGCACAAGCATATTGATGGAATAAGAGTGCAGTCCATATTTTTTAAAATCTCAGGAATTGGATCACTTTTGGATCGGGCAGTGAGGAGCATGGCTATGTTGCAGGGGGCTGAAGTGAAAGTGGATGGTGAGCCAAAACTAAGCAAAAATGAGTTAAAGAGACATCTGAAAGCTGAGAAGAAAGTGGCAGAGAAAGGGGCCACGCAGAAAGAGCTCACTGAGAAACAGCTAAGCCAGAGAAAAAAAAAAAGTCATGGCCAACTCCAGGAATTATAAATCCGAGGAAGAATTTGTTCATATCAATAACAAACTGCGCCGAGGAGACATAATTGGAGTTGAAGGGAATCCTGGGAAAACCAAGCAGGGTGAGCTGAGCATCATTCCCTGTGAAATCACACTCCTGGCTCCCTGCTTGCACATGCTGCCTCACCTTCACTTCGGCCTCAAAGACAAGGTATCCTCAGAGATACTTGGACTTGATACTGAACGACTTTGTGAGGCAGAAATTTATTGTCCGCTTAAGATCATCACATACATAAGAAGTTTCTTGGATGTGCTGGGATTCCTGGAGATAGAGTCTCCCATGATGAACATCATCCCTGGGGGAGCTGTGGCCAAGCCTTTCATCACATATCACAGTGAGCTAGATATGAACTTATATATGAGGATTGCTCCAGAACTCTACCACAAGATGCTTGTAGTTGGTGGCATTGACTGGGTTTATGAAATCGGGCACCAGTTTCAGAATGAAGGAATTGACTTGACTCACAATCCTGAGTTCACCACCTGTGAATTTTACATGGCCTATGCAGACTACCACGGTCTCATGGAAATCACAGAGAAGATGCTGTCAGGGATGGTGAAGAACATTACAGGTAGTTACAAGAACACCTACCACCCAGATGGGCCCGAAGGCCAGGCTTATGAGATTGACTTCACCCCACCTTTCCAAAGAATCAGCATGGTAGAAGATCTTGAGAAAGCCCTGGGTGTCAAGCTGCCAGAAACTAAGCTCTTCGAAACTGAAGAAACTCGAAAATTTCTTGATGGTATTTGTGTGGCAAAAGCTGTTGAATGCCCCCCCACCTCGGACCACAGCCAGGCTCCTTGATAAGCTTGTTAGAGAGTTCCTTGAAGTGATGTGCATCAATCCTACATTCATCTGTGATCACCCTCAGATAATGAGCCCTTTGACCAAATGGCACCACTCCAAAGAAGGTATGACTGAGCGCTTTGAGCTGTTTGTCATGAAGAAGGAAGTATGCAATGCCTACACTGAGCTGAATGATCCCTTGCGGCAGCGGCAGCTGTTTGAAGACCAGGCCAAGGCCAAGGCTGCTGGTGATGATGAAGCCATGTTCATAGGTGAAAACTTCTGTATAGCCCTGGAATATGGGCTGCCTCCAACAGCGGGCTGGGGCATGGGCATTGATCGCATCATCATGTTTCTAACGGACTCCAATAACATCAAGGAAGTACTTCTCTTTCCTGCCATGAAACCGGAAGACAAGAAGGAAACTGTAGCAGCCACGGAAACACTAGAAAGCACAACAATTGGTACCTCTGTTTAGAAAATAATACAACTCTGGCATCTTTGCATTTTAGCAAAAGCTCTGGTCTGAGGGAACTCATTGTGTTGTCTTCAATTTGACCACCGAAGTTCAACCATCAGAAGACAGAATTTCTTTTATACCTTGTCACCAAATAAACCATTTGTCTCTTTAAATGCTAAATATATATATTTATACATATATATGTATAAATATGTATTTATATACATATATACATATATATTTTATATATTATATACTTTTTATATATATATTATATATATTTATATCTATAAATATATTTATCTATTTTATATATATAAATTTAATATTATATTTTATATATTCTATTTATATTTATATAATAATAAACATAAGTATAGTCATATATAATATTATGTATACATATAATATAATATTAATATAATGATATATATTATAAAAATCTCAGGCAATTACCCCTAATCTCCTCCCACGCCCTTTTACATTCTACCATGCCCCCTCTTCCACATTGATACCCTGGGACTTGGGGGACGAGGAGCAGAAGTGTGTGAAAAGCAAACAGTCTATTCTTTTTGTGGTGTGTCACTTCTGAACTCTGATTTGTCCAGGCTGTTTCCTTCCATGGATTGGCAGTTTATTTCCGGAATCCTTTTTTAGTCCTACTAACAAGCACAACACAGTGAGATAGTAAAGTCATTTAAATGGCATTATCCCCCCCCCCCCCCCCCCCCCCCCCCCCCCCCCCCCCCCCACCATCCTCCCCCCCCCCCACCCCCCCTCCTTGACAAGTTACTTGTGGGCACAGTCAGATACAAATATTTTAGGGAGGGCATCTTAGTCTAGGTACTAAGGCTTTTTTTTTTTTATTGATGCTTTGTGTATTCTTATACATCATTTCTTCCAATCATTTTTCGGGCATATATCCCTTCCCTTCCCCCTACACCCAACCCATCCCATCGAGCTCATGCATTCTGCGCTAAGTTTTCTGCCCATCTTTCTCTGCTTTTTGTTTTGTTTGTGTTTCATTTTTTTACAATAAGTGATAATTTGTGGAGTAACAAGCATCCTTCTGTAAAACCAATTTGCAGAGGCAGTTGTGTCCCCAAACCCACAAGCTCATGGGTCACACCATCAGCAGGGGGGGGCTTGTGTTGTTCAATCAATGATCAAATGAGTGTTCCGGTCTATATTGTCTGAGTTTCTTTACCGATACCCCCAATCTTAGCGCCTTACATTCTACCACGCCCTCTTTCCGCAGTTTGTTCCCTAGGCTTAGAAAAGGGGCCACAGGTGAAGGGATGAAGCAAGCAAAACATTCTACTTTCTCTGGAGCTTTGTCTTGTCTTAGGCAGTTCTGGCTGTTCTCTTTCAGGTTGCCATGCTTGTCCAGGCATAACTTTCGATCCTCTAATGAAGAATGAAACTAAACACCCTCTACCTTCACCCTGAAAAAGTCAATTCCTAATGGATTAAGACCTCAACGTGTGAAATCCACCAAACTCGGAGGTGATATAGAAGAGAAAAACTTGGCAGAACGAAGTTACAAGACAGTAGGAGGAAAAAGACTTTCTACAATCAGCAGTAGTGCTGCAAGAAATAAGGTCGTCAATTGACAACTGGGACCTCATTAAACTCACAAACCTTCTGTACATCAAAGGAAAACTATACAAAGGAATGAGTGAAGACAAACCCACAGAATGGGAGGAAACCTCATCAGCATAACATCTGAACAAAGCATATATTTCGATATACAAGCTACTCAAAAAACAAAGAAGAAAAAAACAAATGAATCACTCAGAAGATGGAGCAAAGATCTGAACAGAGGATTCACAGAGGAGGAATTAGAGATGGCCGAGAAACACCTTAAGAGTGTTCAACATCACTAATAATTAAGGAAATGCAAATTAAAACCACCTTAAGATACCACTTACTCCAGTAAGACTGGCTAGGATCAGAAAACAATGATGCCAAGTGCTGGAGAGGGTTGTGGGGAAAGGGGAACACTTCATCCATTGCTGGTGGGATGTAAACTTGGTGCAGCCACTATGAAAAACAGTGTGGCGAACCATTAGAAGACTCAAAAATGACCTGCCATTTGACCCAGTATACCACTTCTGGTATATACCCACAAGACTCATCTTACTGCCGAGTACATGCACAGCTATATTTTGCCACTCTGTCACAATAGCAAAAAACGGAACCAACCCAAATGTGCCCCTCAACTGACGAGTGGATAGAGAAAATGTGGTACCTTATACACAATGGAATTCTATGCAGCAGTTAAAGAAAGCCAACATCATGAAACTTTGCAGTAAATGATGAGGCTTGAAGACTTCATGTTAATGTCAAGTTAACACAGTCCCAGACAAAACAAAACGACAAATTGTATCTTCATATGTGGCATGCTAGTCACCAATAACCCCGTTATAAATATTTCTTGTGAGAGGGATGCATATTAAAGAACAACAACAGAAAAGATTGCATCAGAAGGCTGACTGAAATGGTGACATCGGGATGGTGGGACGGGGTGGGAGAGGGCCTTGGTGTCTATCATTGGTGCAGTTTAATTGACGTGGGTTCAACAAGTATCCAGTTTTGCCCAGACTCTGTCTACAGGATACATGGTGTTTAGGACTTAGTAAAGTAAATATGTGCATATTGGAACAACATTTGTTTGAAGGCTGATAAAAACACTCTGGTTAATGCATCTGAGTTAATTGTGGTATAAATGCTCTTGTCCAATTAGCTTTAACTAAGAAATCTATATAACAATTACTTTGGGATTGGTATAAACAAATGTTCTCTATAATTTTGCTGTCATATAGTATCACCTGGTAGCAATCTCTTTCACCTATAGGATGATTTAACTCAAAAATAAACTTTGTTTCCCAAGTTAATCACATACAGTAACCCAAAACAGCATGGGTGAACTTGATGAAATCTGTGCCTTGATTCCATCCTATAGGTATGTATAAAACAAATGCTTTTTTGAGACTCATGGGTCAAAAATAAAAACCTTAAATAAAAAAGGGGGATATAGATAGATATGAAAACTTTTTGTCAAAAAACCTTGCAACCCAAATCTTAAAACTAACTATGGGTACTAAGGCTTTTTATACTGTTTTTAATTACTAGAGGTTTAAATACCAGGCATATGTTATTCTCCCAATTAGGTTTGGGGTAACTTTGGCAGCCACTAGCTGTACAATGGCTTCCAGGCAGGTGTGGAGTAGTAATGAGTCTTGCTTGACTCAATGAGACCAGTATTTTTCTTTACCAAAGTAGCCTTTGGTAATGTTCTCTGGCAGTTCAGACACCTACTATCCACTTGCAAGCATGGTCTCTATGTCCTTTCTGTTCTCACGCCAGGTCTTCAATAGCAGGGTCTTAATGCCCACTTGTGTGTATCCTAATTTGTAGGCAAATAGCCTTTATTTTGGGGGACGACTAGCCCCAGCCAACACTCTGTGGTAGAATGACTCATTAATGGTACTAAAACTTTCTTTTATTAACTGTTTTTCTTAACTATAGGCCTTTAAAGATTTTACAATAATATCTAGCTCTGAATAAAATTTTCTTTTACAGTTTTTATGCCCATTAGTTAATTAAAGAGTGAGAAATTGTTACCATTGCACTTGACTGTTTTGTAGTTAAGGAACAATCCTGTTACCATCATAATTTGTTTTCTTTTTCTATAAAAAGGAGAGGTAAAAAGAGTTTTTTATCAAAACTTAGCACCTGGAAAATAAGCTTCATTAGGACATATTATAAACAGTTGTTTTAAATAGAATTAAAGATGTTTGGTGCCTGTTGCTCAGGGAGTCTGAAATTTTCTTCTTCTTGATGCATAGATGGGCCAGCTTCTCTGCTGGTATTTCTTGGTCCATCCTGACAATCCAAAGCCATACCTTTTTCAGGATTTAACTTGATGATGTTTTTACCTGTGGGAACATGTAAATCTTTTCCCATAGTTAGTTTTAAGATTTCAAAATTAAAATTCATCGAAAGGTTTGGAATAAGGAGTTCTCTTTTTGACTGTATTCCAGAGGAAGTTCTCTATCTCCTCCCATTTTTTTTAATTTTTATATTTTTGACCTATAGATGTTTAAAAGGCAATTGTATTACACATACCTATAGACAGGAACCAAGGTGTAAAGGTCCAGTAAGTCTATTTAAACAGTCTCTATATTGGCCTGTATATCTTGTAGACAAAAGGAATTTCACGGGTAATACTGTACAATACAGAAAAATATAGAGAACATTCGTGTACATTTAATCCCAAAGTTGTTACTGGAAATCCAGTAAAAATTAGAAGCAAAACAAATTTTAATAACAATTTGTATCTCCAGATGTGGTTACACGATCCTTCTAAGAGAGATGCGACTCAGTACTGATAAGGGAGGCTGCTACCAGCAGCTTCCTCCCTGGGTAAGCTGGCAACTCAACGCAGGTGCCAGATGGCCACTTTCTTCTTCTTCTTCTTCTTCTTCTTCTTCTTCTTCTTCTTCTTCTTCTTCTTCTTCTTTTTCTTCTTCTTCTTCTTCTTCTTCTTCTTCTCCTTCTCCTCCTCCTCCTCCTCCTCCTCCTCCTCCTCCTCCTTCTTCTTCTTCTTCTTCTTCTTCTTCTTCTTCTTCTTCTTCTTCTTCTTTTCTAGATGGCCACTTTCACAGCCCAAACTGAGTGACTACTGACCCTCTCAGGTACTAGCCTGGGAAGCAGAACACTTCCTGTCTGATCATACTATCCCATCTGCCAGGGAGTCAGTAACTCTCCAGAAAGGAACTTCGGGCTGACGGTCAGCCCACACCCAGTCACAATCCACTCCACAGGTTGGTGACCTGATTAGTCTCTGCTCAACTCCACACTATCTTATCAGGCTAGCACTCTGACTGACCTACTTCTAACCATCTAACACACCTGACATCTACACCAACCAGACAGTGCCCTATTGGCAATGCAGGAACCCAGACTGATGCTTAATCAGCACTCTTCAGTCTAATTCTGCTGGCACAGAATCATCACACACCAGCTATCATGCTAATGGCACTGATACTGGACTTCACAGGCTGGCACCAGATTGGTTTTCCACAGCCAAATTCTGCTAACAAAGACCACTTAAGCCTGATGGGCTTAATGTAGACATGCATGGATCCAGATTTTTTTTACTAACCCATATCCCCGAAGACCCAAAACTTTATTAACACTTTAATACTATAAAAACCTGTTTGGGGGCTGTGGAGATGGCTCACTAGTTAAGAGCACCAACTGCTCTTGCAGAGGACCAGGGTTCAATTCCCAGCACCCAGATGGCAGCTGAGACCCATCTTTAACTCCAGTTCCAGGGGAATCCGACACCCTCTTCGGACCTCCCCAGCATTGCATGACAGGGGTGCACCAACCTACATCCAGACAATACACTCAAACACATTAAAAAATAAAATAAAAACCGTTTGTATCTTTATTTCAGATGTTGAAGGGGTGTAACCAGTAGGTGGCAGTGTATACCCATTAAGATGCCCCCCCAAAAAATAAATAAATAAATGAAAGAAAAGATGCCCAATAAACTTTTTATTATTTCTAATAGACAATCAATCTATAAACCTTTGTTGAAATTGAATTATGTGTTGGCTGTTTAATTATAAATCACCTTGAGAAGAAAGGGCCAAATTCCAACTCAGAGGCAGTTCTTTATTGTTTTTGTAGCTGTTAACATTAAAAATTGATTTAGAACATAAGTACACACATGTGCACACACATATGCATACATACACATATGTAATAATGATCATTACGTTAACTTGTAAGAGAAGTCACATTATTGTTTGATGTTCAATGAAAAATACACAAAATTACTTTTATAATTTGTCGTAGGGTTATTTTTTACATAATTAGAATAAATGTCCTAGTAATACACAAAACAGCTGAAATCCATATGCTTAGGCCCATACCCAACTACCTTGCTTTAATTGACTATCCCTAAAGTCTATTCCTATTCTTTTCCCTATCCTGTCCCTACTGGTTAACCATCCCTAGGCTACCCCTCTGCTAAGTCTAACTGTCCCTGTCCTATTTACAGAGCCAAAAGTTAAGGAGGGTGTCCAAAAGTAGATAGGTCACAGTCATTTGTAGTCTTAGACTGATTTCCTTTGTCTCATTATTAAGGACTGTTTGAATAATAATAATTATCAATAACAATAATCATAACAATTATAACAATCATAATGATAATAAAATCATAACTATCATTAATTATTACTAATGACCATTATTTGTCACACTTATTATCATTAGTTTAATCACTAGCAATAATTATTAATAATAACCAATAGTAGCAATTAACAACAATTTATTATTAGACAGAATTATTGTTATTTACTATTAGCAATATAATCAATAATAACAATAATAACCATCAATAACAATTACCAATAATAAACAATAATTTATCATTAAACTGAATTCAATACTAAAATTTATATAAATCCAATTAAAAATTGTTAACACAAAAAGGCATAAAACAAATAGTCTTTATGAGTTGAATTTATTTACCTTTGTTTATAGTTGGCTCTTAATTAGATTTGTAGGATTATAATGAAGTAAAAATATAGACATGCATTAACTCACACATACACACAGTTTTAAGGTGGGCTTAAAGAAACATAAAACATTTTTTTGATTTTTTTCATTTGAATTGAGCCAAAATATGAATTTATGCTGTTAAAGAGGATTTTACTAGTAGTTATTTAAAAACATTATCAGACCCAGTGTCTTTTGTTAGAACTCCAGGGCCTGTAAACTCCCATAGAAATCCATCCATTTTGTCTCCAAAATGCTGAAATTAAAAGACTGTTACTTTAAGGCAAATTCTAAAGACAGTTTAAATTAAATTTAGGCGTCATTTAGATAAATTGTTACTAAGACATCAAGCCAGGTGTGGTGGGCCACGCCTTTAATCCTAGCACTAGGGAGGCAGAGGCAGGTGGATCTTTGTGAGTTCAAGGCCAGCCTGGTCTACAGAGTGAGTTCCAGGACAGGTGGGGCTACAGGGAGACCCTGTCTCAAAAAGACCAAAAAAAAACACATCATGTGCTCAGTTCCGAAGCCGGTATGCACACAGCAGGCAGGTGGCACAGAGCACAAGCCACGTGTAATCAGGAATTCTGTGAGAAAAATCTTTAAAGTAAAACACATTTTAAAACGCCAAAATGAAAATTAAATCAACCAATTAATTTTAATTGTGAACATATTTTAATCAAAAGATATCTAGGGTACCTGGGGTTAAGTAAAAAGATTACATCTTTAGTTAAGCATGCTGAGATGGATTTGAGTTTCTTAAGCGTTAAAGCTACCCGAACCACAATTGTGCGTCCACAAATAGCTGACATCTGAGAGTGAATGCAAGAAAGTTTCAGTAGGAAAGGTCAGAGACTTAGAAGTAGTTACCCAAAAAAATCCACAAGAAGCCAAGAGACTTTTATCTAAAAGCAGGTTTTGTATACAATTTTTAAGAGAAAGCTATTAAGTAGCCATGGTTTAAAATTATCTCAAAAAAGGTTGTTCCTTTTTTAAAAAAACTGCTCTTGTAGGATGGTTGCTGTGAAAGCCCTTCATTTGCATCAGAAAGGAGTGGACTCCAGCCTGGGCTGAGTAATTGAGCAAACTTGGAGGAAATTTACATATGAAGAAGTTAAGTTGGAGCCGAACCAGAGAAAATGGATTCTTCTACGGTTAGATTAAGTTTTTGAAAATTAGAATCCAAAGGTTTTATTTTAGACTTGTAAAAATTATGAGAAATGATTCCAAGGCCAAATGTGGCTAGTAAGCCTTGATATTAAACTCAGCCTGCAGGAGTAACTAAGTTAGAAGGCACATGCCTGGAAGGGTGGGACATTCATTCCCTGGCCAGACAGGGCCAGCCCGGTTTCCTCCGTGTTGCAAAGCTACATGTTCACAAATCAGCCTCCCATCCACTCAGACAAGCAGGAGAGGTTGCTCCATGGCAAAAGACAGATGCTAGGAGAGAGAGGAGAGAGTTGAGAAGAAAAAGGCAAGATTTGGAGGTTCGCATACCGAATATGTCAGGGTTTCCTCCAGCCAAGTGTCTGGGTGCCATACGTGGGGTTGTCCCATTTATTCCCAGGGTGAGCCATATAGAAAACATGCACAGCAAAGTACAGCACACGAACTCATGTTAAGACATCCAAATACAGAGAGAGCTTTACTCCCAAAATGGCAATCTTCTATAGCCAGCATAACTCATATCCTAAATCTTCAAGTCACCACATCCCACCCCATGGGCATGGCCAGGGAGGTCCCCATTGGTTAGAATGCTAGCCAACTTAACTAAATTTTCACACACACACACACATACACACACACACACACACACACACACACACACACAAATAAATGTAATTTTCAGACTTTTCCAAGATGGTGGCTCCTGAGGCAGTGGGTGCATTCTGAGCAGCTAAGGGCAAAGTCGGGAAGGGGGACTTAGGGGTCCCCAAGAGCATTGGGAAGCATTGGGTGTGATCCAAGGGTATTTGGGTCCTTAGGGACTACAATTTGGCGCTATAAACATTGCCCGAGGGCATCAGGAGATGGAGAGCCCTGGTTTGGCTGAACTTTTTTAAACTGAACCCAGGTACAAACCTTGGCTCATGGCCCTGGAGGATCGTCTGGTTGATTAAGGGTGGTTAGTATACAGTGGTTCCATGAGTACATCTCATCAGGTGGGTGATTGGAATTCACCCCACTTGAATGTGGGGGTCTCCAGCTGCATTGCAGCAAAAGCATTCTGACCTTCCAGCCCACAGGACCAGGAGTGCCAGGAGTCCCGGGGTGCAGGTTTCGCAGGTCTGGGGAGTTTGGGAGGCTTAGGTGTTGCATGGCTTACTCCATTGGGCAAATTGTTTGCTGGTTGGGCAAGGGGTGTTGATCTGTACAGTATTAGAATAGAGTTGAGATAACCTAGAGTATCCACACCTGTGAATCAATTAGGAAGTGAACAAACACCTGAACAGTGTAACCAACCTCAGTGTCAGCTCAATAAGCACCTAGGTTTTACAATTGGAACCACTCCCAACAGAGGCTACCCAAATGCTTAAAGCTCAATGAAAGAAAGACTTAGGCGGATCTCCACCAAACAATAATACCCTCTAATGAAGACCCCTTGGATTTAACTCAGGATACAGATCTCCAAAGAACAATTATGAATATGATTAGAGAAATTAAGAGGTTGAGGGAATTTAAGGAGCTTATAAACAAGGAAGTCCAGGATCTAAAAGAAGACAGGGATAAATTGAAAGAGAACAATGATAAATTGCAGAATGAAATTACAAAAGATATAGAAACATTGAAGAAAATTCAAGTTGAAATGAAAAAAGAAATGCAACATTCCACAAACAACTTGGAAAGGATGGGAGAAACTCTTAATAATGGAATGGATGAAGTAGAAAATAAAATATCAAGATTGGAAGACAATGTGGAAAAGTTAGATAAATCAAGTAAAGATTATGAAAAATTTTTTAAAAAGACAAGAATGGAATAACCAGGAACTGTAGGATACTATGAAGTGATCAAACCTACAAATTATAGGGATGGAAGAGGATGGTGATATGGACCAGGTCTTCAACAAAATTTTAGAGGAAAATTTTCCCAAATTAAAGCAAAAGATACCTACACAAGTATTAAAAGCATAGAGAACTCCAAGCAGATAGAACCAGAAAAGAAATTTTCCAGGACCTATCACAGTAAAAAAACTAGATGTTCAACTCAAAGAAAGGATGCTCAGGACTGCAAAAGAAAAGCAACAAGTTACTTACAGAGGAAAACCTATCAGAACTGAAGCTCATTTCTCAGTGCAGACAATGAAAGCCAGAAGAGCCTGGTCTAAAATATTCCTGGTTTTAAAAGATTATAGATGCCAACCTAGAGTACTTTATCCAGCAAAAATGTCTATTATAATTGAAGGAGAAAGGAAAATGTTCCATGTTATAAATAAATTGAAAGAATTCCTCTCCAATAAGCCATGCCTGCAGAGACTACTTCACGCAATACAAAGAGCAGAGGGGCAGGGACAACTATAAACAATCAACACCAAAAAACAAATGATACTACCACTATGGAAATAAAAACCTAGTTTAAGAGTGTAAGAGAAATGAAAATGATTGGAAGCAATTTAATTCTCTCAACAACAGTTTTAAATATCAATGTAATGAATTCTCCAAGTAAAAGACAGAGACTGGCAGAATGGATTAAGGAAAAAAAAAATCTTTTTTTTCTTGTTTCCAAGAAATTTACCTCACCTTTAAAGATAGATATTATCCCAATGTAAAAGGGGGGTAAAAAATATACAAGTAAATTGCACTAAGAAAGAAGGAGGAGTCACTGTGCTAATACTAGATAAAACAGAATTCAAGGCCTTTGGTTGTGTTTTGTGGGGGGGATATTTGATCACTAGGTGGAACATCTTTGGGGCAGATGTACAGGCTTTTTGCCAGGCCTATGTGGTGCTATTTTGGAATATCTGGAAATATTTGGTTGGCTGGAGCCAGCCCTGGGACTTGTTGGGTCACTTTAAGTTTTTTACTTTGTGGTGATGTGTTTGGGGAAACTTCCCCATTTGACAGAATGGGCAGAAATATTGCAAAGTTTAGTAGAAAAGAAGATACTTGTACTGGATTGAAGTGGTTAAATGTTTCTAGAGTAGAATGGTATAAACATCAAAGCCAGTTTACTAATTGTCTAAATGGGATTATAACCACAATGGGTTGTGGTTGGTTTTCAGTCCATTCCTGGCTTGTACTGGACTTCCAGTTGCAGATTGAGATTAAAGGGGCATAGACAAGTAATGGATAACCTTTGATTACTGAAAGATATTTTTGGTTTCTGTCTATTATGCAGGTGTTACTTTTGATATCTGTTCTGCCCATTTCAAGATAACTTGACTCAAGAAAAGTTAGGTTTACTTCCTGAACTAGTGGCATGCACCCTAGAAGGTGTCAGTTTAGACGGACTTGTAAATTTTTTCAGCTTAATTCTGGTCAACAGGTATGTTCCCTGTTATTGGAAAGCTACAAATCAGGATATCATGTTTGGGAAAGTAAAGAGACTACTTCTGTTTGTAGTAAATCATTTATATTTAAGATATGCCTAAAATTGTTTAAATTTATCTTATTGGCTTTGCCTGCTTTTCCTATGGTGTTAAATTTCTTCGAGTCAATGTTTATGCAAGCCTTCTTATGCTTTTCCTCAAGCTTTATCTAAATATGATACAATAATTAAAAGTACCAGATTGGTATGACAACTTTTTTGGATGCTTAATGCCCATATCTAAGTACCATATTTGGCCAAGAGATTTAAGGGACAATTTTGTTCCTTGCTCTCTGAGGTCAATTGGTCCCAGGGGATTTTGTATGGGGGCATCTCATAAAATGTTTTGCAATTGGGCTGGAGAGATGGCCTAGCGGTTAAGAGCGCCGACCGCTCTTGCAGAGGACCCGGGTTCGATCCCCAGCACCCACATGGCGGCTGAGAACCGTCTGAAACTCCAACTCCAGGAGAACTCCAGCTCCAGGGGAATCCGACGCCCACTTCTGACCTCCGCGGCATTGCACGACACGGGTGCACAGACTTGCATGCAGACAATACATTCGTACACATACAGAAATAAATAAAATTAATAAAAAAATAAAAAAATTAAAAAAATTAAAAAAATTAAAAAAAAATGTTTTGCAATTGTGAGTCACCAGGCTTCCTGTGCAGGGAGGTCTTGGAGATCCACCCACAGAACCCTAGCCAGTGTCCACTCTATAAAAAGGAAGCTCAATATAGAGGAAAGTTGCCTTATGCTCCAAAGGGAAGCCTGGTCTAACAAGATCTGACCTTTTTCTTGGTAGATGGAATTGGTTAAGAATGGCCAGAAGAAGCCAAGCACCCTCAATGAAAACTCAAGTGCCCTCTGAAGACCAGAACCTCAACTGACCTTGAGAAAACAAAGTTTGGTTAATCTGGGCTGATTGTGTGGACTTAAGCACCTAAAAAGAAAGTATAACCAAAAGAAAAATTGTCAATATACTTCTTTTAAAGCCTGAAAAATTGTGCCTCTACATATTGGACATAAAGTTATATGAAATAATTTTTTTTGGTCTTTTTGAGACAGGGTCTCCCTGTAGCCCCAGCTGTCCTGAAACTCACTCTCTAGACCAGGCTGGCCTTGAACTCACAAAGATCCGCCTGCCTCTGCCTCCCAAGTGCTAGGATTAAAGGCGTGCGCCACCACATCCGGCATGAAATAATTTTAAACAAGCATAAAAACCTTAGATTTTGGCCTTGATTAACAGAGTAGGGTCACCTGCAGCCAAAGGACAAGCCCACTATTGTTGTTAATTAATGGTCAATAATAAAATTTCTTCTTTCTTTTTAGCAACTATCTAAGTGGAAACTCATATCCTGATGATTAAAAAGCCTGAAAAGCAGATTCTGAGTCCAGACATCATGGCCAAATGACCAGAAGGAGAAACCTAGTAAATGGATGCTTTGAAACCCCTGGTCAAGAAATTCTAATGAACATTAGAATTTGCCCTCTTTTTACTTCTCCTGGTTCCCTGCCTAGATCATGTACCTGACTACTCCTGCCTTCATTTCTCTGCCATGGGCACCAGTCAAGATTTTTTTTTCCTATATAGTTATGCTTGGGGGTCTTTTAGATTGACTGAGTGGAGGATACCCTACTTGCCACATCCAACGTCCCTTCTCAGCATGGAAGCAAGTTAGAGCAATCAGCGGCCAGATTCCCTTCTGGCAAATGGGGTTATGCTATTTAGTTATGCTACCCTTTTCAGAGGGTAGCATAACTAAATAGGAGCTAGAAATCGATTAGGAAGTTTAGGGATGAGATTCCCCCACAAATTAATCAGACTCTTTATCAGCTGAAAATTCAAGGCTTCCTGGACTAGCCAGTAAACACATATCCTTCTGGTAGCCCCAAAAGAGCAGGAAAAAAAAAGAAAAGAGAGAATAGAAAAAATAATATTACATACCAAGCCCCACAGACTGATTCTTTATTCTACCAGAATAAGAAATGGAAATCCCTGCCCCCCTTTTCTTGATCCTTGTTGCTTTGTTTTGCTATTGTCATTTTGTATTGTTTCTGTTTTCCTGTGAAAAGAAAAAAAAAAAAGACAGAAAAATAGCAAAAAAAATGTAATTTAAAAATTTTAAAACAAGCAAAGCAAAGAAGGAAAGGAAAAAAGCAACCCTACTTGGACCTTTTCTTTATGAAATAAATGATTTTAAAGGCATTTAGAGTTAGCTCAAGAAGAACTCTGCCTTAAGGTGAAGGCACATGCTTTTTTTCCAGTCCACACACCTTAAAGCATTTTTAATTCAAAACATAATGTGAATAGTACACATTATTTCAGTAATGTCCTGGTCTATAGGAACTCTGCTACTCCAGTTGTCATGAACTTATTATGTATCTCTGAAGAGACAGACTGGAAAATGAACTAAGTTCAGATGATAAACACGGGTGCACAGACTTGCATGCAGACAGTACATTCATACACATACGGAAATAAATAAAATTAATAAAAAAAAATTAAAAAATAAAAATTCATCCCTAGGACTTTCCTTTGCCTTATATTAATAAAAGTGTGTCAGGCACATGATGGGTCACTGTTATTCTTTAGACACTGACCAAGCAAGAAATTTGTTTCTGATGCAATATACTGTTGAGGGTAATTCCAAGACTCTCAGTCCATGCTAGGGGTGGCAAGTAAGAGCCATTAATGTCATCAACGAGGTGGTTTGTGGGAGAACTGCCTTAAGCATATGCTCCATGTTGGTAGGTAGACAGCTTGAGTGTTGGTCATGGGTTTTTTATGGTTACATTCCAGCCTAACTCTGCTTCACTTTTCCCTGTCAGGCAATACAATTAGACCATATGAGAAAATATTTAAAAAATAATAAATAGGTGATATTGCCCTCATTAGTTGGCACTGAAAGGAAGTACTGGAAACTAAAAACAAAAGTTGAGGAAAGGAAGAAAGTGAGTATTCAAAATTAGCCAGACTGTGAGGTCTGGGAACCTATTTTCAAAATTTCTTTCATCTCTAACATTAATTTCGAGTTCATGGTGCTTCCTAGAACACCTTCAGATTTGAGAATTTGATAGATGAGCTCACATTTTTTTTTTCCCAGAAGCAATGGCAATCACCAGAATCTCTCTTTGGGAAAGGCTAAATTCTTTACTGCATAGGGATAGGCCAGAAGTGATTGCTTACATAGACCTCAAGAGAGAGAGAGAGCTGAGATGGTCATCTGTGCTATGAAGAAAAACTTAGTGGCCCAGGGATTCAGCACTTCTATCACTTTAATTATGAACTGTAGATCGCGAATATTAAATATTTGATAAAAATAAAACCTACTTCTGATTTTCTCAGAAAGAACATAATAAAACTCATAGGAAATGGTGAATTGTTGAAGGAGGAGCCCTCTAAGAACACCCAGTGCTTTAATAGGATTACTCATGGGACCCAGGATGCAGTCATACCATGGATACTGTTTATTATAGCAGAATTAGACACATAAAGAGAACAAAGGAGAAAAATCCTGGGCAAATTACAGTGTAATCCAGGTGCAAGTTTCTCACGACCTGCCCCAGAGCAGCCATAGAAGGCACACAATTAGTCAGGTCGATATATGTGGACTGTTGTCAAATAAAGCTGTCTGCTAATGTTTTGGCACCTGTATTTAACTTTCACTATCGACTTGACTAATTTGGAATTGCCTAGGAAACACGTGTCTGACCATATCTGTGGGACTCTTTCCAGATAGGTTTAACTGAATGGGGAACATACTACCCCAGTGTTTGAGGTCCCGGACTGAATAAAAAAAGAAAGGAAGCTGTATACCAGCACTATGACAGCTGTCTTACTCCTGCTGCCTTGTCTTCTGAAGCTGTGAGCCATTGTCATATCCTATCACTCTGCCTTCCTTCATTTGACTTTTCTCAGCTATTTTGTTACAGCTGCAAGAAAAGTAAATAATATAACACCTAAAGTTTTTATTGATAAAACCTCAACATAGTACAGATGTAAATCTGAGGTACCTGAAAGAGAAGTGCAGTTCAGTATAAACCTCCACTCCATTCCTATGGGTGAATAATGCTTAATAATCAATCCTAATGAATGACCCTTGTGAGTTCTGAGAATGGTGATGAAATCTAAGTTCACAGACCTCAGCCAAGAGCTAACCTTTTAAGCAGGATTTTGAAAGGAGCGTTTCTAGCTAATCTCTGCATAATCGCCTAGAAAAAAGTCTCATAGAAAAAGAAATCCAAAAATCTCTCATTCAATCAAAACACAAAGGTCAGTGGAAAATCTTGTCCTATCAACCACTACAGTATATAATGTACATATTCCATACCTGACATTTAGAAAACAGGGAAAAATTTAATCTTCTACAGTTTATTGATCAGTTTTTTGTAAAAAAAAAAATGTTAAAATGAACCTCATGTTAAACTGTTGTTTTGATATCCCTAAAACAGCAGGGACAATCTCTCCTATACCCCCAAATGAGTGCTTGGAACAACCAGGATATGCAAATGGAGTAATTTGAAACCCACTTTTGACACCCTCTTTTCTATAAAATACCTGAAGTTGAAAAAAGCGGTAGCTGGGGGATTTCTGTAGAAATGGTAGTCTTACTAGAAGGGAACTGCTGTGTTACAGTCCATACACCATTACCACCAAAGTCCTTGGAAGAGGTATAATCCAGGAATATCCACTATGGAAGTATGTTAAAAGTTATAAGGGTTGATTTGATTAAACAGGCCCATAAATCTTATAATTTGAGTTTATGACAAGTGATGTAATCCCAGATGTGAGGACTGTGCTGTGATCCACTTCTGTGGGTGGATTATGTCTAATTCTTGTGTGGTATTGGATATCTTGTCTTTCTTCATTCCACTCCAGACAGCATACTGGAAAACAGACAAATGTGAATAACATCCTTAGATCATTTCAATGTTTTAGAAAAACAGTTGCTTTTAAAAAAATATCCATTCTCCAGTACCATTGTGAAGTACACAATTGTTTCAAAACAACATTATGTCAAGAACTAATGTTTTTGACAATATATAAGGTTTAAAAGGTTTGGTGATGATGTAATCAGAAGCAGGTGGCACCAGCTATAACTACCAGGTAGGAGATGGAAGGCTGAGAGAACTGATTTAAGAGTCTTCATGGAAAATGTCAGACAATGGCAGTACAAAAGGATGAAGGCAGGAAAAGTACTGCAAATACAAATGACATTAGGATACTGGACCTGGAACAAAAGGAAGAGAAAGTACAGTTATTCTTAAGATTTTTGAGCCTGCATTTTCAAGAACATACAGAAGTCTCAGAGAGAAATTAATTCAATTAAAGTTAAATGACATGTTTGCTCCAATGGGGTCATCGAATGTAGATTCCCAGCAGGCAACTGTGGGCCAGGTATGTGATGACAGAATGAAGGGAAAAGGTGACATTCAAGTATTTCCCACATGAGAGACAATGAAACAGATGAGAGTTTGCTAAGTTCCTCTGTATAAAATTATTTTCTAATTGTTAGCATTCCATAACTGCCATTTTATTTTCTAAATTAATATCATGGAAAAAGAAGTATATGTAAATGTATATAAATTTTAATGATATTAGTAGATAGTTAAACAAGAGTGTGAAAAGTCATTCTGGTTAGTGAATTTCTCAAACTGCTGAAAGGTCTTTTGAAATAAAATACAAAATTTTGTTAGCATTTTCATATTTAAACTAATGTACAAGTACACACACACACACACACACACACACACACACACACACCAGGCATGAACACATTTGGATAGAAATATCGGAAGAGTCCTTGGAAATGCTTCTTAAGTTGAAAGAAATCTATGATCATGAACTAATGTGAAGTGCTGGGCTTTCTCCCTGACTCTATTCAGTTCAGCTTTTATTCACAGGGCACAGATCCCCTTTCTTGTCTCCTTTCCTTAGCCAAGTTCACAGGCCTTACAAGTGTTGCAACAATCGTAGTGTTTCCATGGGATACAGGGAAAGAGGCCCTTCTTGTCCCTACTAATGTCCTTATTTACCCTCCTCTTTAGTTATTACTTCTTCTTTTTCCAATTATCTAGGCTCAGTGTTGCTAGTTTCTAAGACAAAAATAATTGTTCCCACAAACTTGAACTCAAGAATGTTTTATCTCCTAAGACTTGTTATTGTTGTGAAATAGGCTGGAGAGATGGAGAACTGTGGTTAGCATCACAATAACAGAGAAAATGAAGAGAACATGTTCAGATTTGTGCCAGATCATGATCATTTTTCACTTTCTCTTATAAGCTGTTACATTTGCTTACTTATTTTCCATGTGAAGGACCCTTAAAAGTAGGAATCACATTTACTCAAGTCAATGTGTTAGTGAGAGTGAGTGGATAGACAAGTAAATGAACTTGTATTCTGGAGATTAAATGTATTTGATTAGGGGTTTTCTATTATAAAACACACACATACACAAATACACATATACACATACACAGACACAGACACAGACACAGACATACACATACACACACATACACGTACACGTACACATACACGTACACATACACATACACATGTATTTGAATCTTGACAAAAATGCTGGAAAATCTTGAATCCAGATCTCCAGTGTATCGGCCTTCTGAATTTGGTGTACTATATCTTTGGAAGAATGAATGCAACTATAAAAATAATGTTGGAGACTAGGGAACAAAGATGTTCCTTACATGGTCCATGTAGACAAAGTCAGTAACAGTGCGTTAAACCACAGGACTGAACAACCCAGTGAGTAAAACCTGACTCGGTGTGGCCAGGGGACCTGCAGGTGCAGTTTCTTTGCATGGCTTCGTCCTAGTCCGTACCCTGATAAACTTCTTTCTTTACTGTTTCTCTCCCCTGTCTAGCACTTAGGATCTGAGTGAGCAGGGCTTACTGCCGTTGCTGTTTATTTCCACTTATCTGGTGTGGAAGGCAGGGCTGACAAACCTGCTCCTCTGAAAGTTTTAATTTTTAAATATAGGAACATCCTAAGAACATATATTATTGAGTATTTAAGATAATCTTCTTGACATTTAATGTGTGGAAAGGAAGAAAAATGTTACACAGAAAAATTCAAACAAGATGAGAGGCAACTTGCTATTGATGTTTTAAAAGCAATTTTTCTTCCTTAAAGTATATCCCAATTTGTATCAATTGAACATATATATATATATATATATATATATATATATATATATATATCAGACTTACTTTTTTCAGTTTATTACAAAATCATAGTTATATAAATATGATCAAAGTCATTGACAACAAAACATGACACTATTGACAAATTTAATCGTAATCAACTACGACCTAATTGTACCAGGGCCACAGTAATGTGAAAGTCCATTTCTTGGTCATCACCAAATCTCATGATTACAACCAAAATAAAGAAAGCATTTGAATCTTTCACTACAAATATCTTACCTGTTTAGTCAGACAAAGTTTCAGTTTTAAAGACTTTCTTAAATTCCATAACTATTCTGCAGGTTTGAAAGTGCATTATCAATATTCTATCATAATATTCTTCTCTGCAAGAAAACCTAAAAAAATAGTCTATTAATCATGGCAGTATTAAAGCTATCTGTCACTTGTAATATGGATACAAAATCAAGTAATCAGATAAAATTGATGCCAGAGATAAATGGCCTGCATTAGAGAGCTGCTCAAAGTTCTAAAATTGCTCCTTTTTCAGATGATTTCAATAACTAAACTTCTCAACTTGCAAATGAAGATAAATGCTAATATAATTTTTTGTACTCAGAATTGTGAAACTGAACAAAAAGTTAAAGAGGCTAATGGTAAAGCATCTGGAAGAAATGCTCACAAGATTCCCAAGACAAATAAAGAACCACCTGCCAAGGTGTTTTCTTTGACTTTTATTTAAAATTCTGTCATTTTCTTTAAAATGAAATTAATGCAAACATATAAACTTAAACCAAGTGTTTTTATGTATTTGGGTTCCATTTATTCTGATGTATATCTACAAAGTTCCACTAGAATCACTGTTGCTTCTTTGATTGTGTATGGAGGCAAGAGAGCAAGATGCAAAAGAAAATACATTAAAGAATGCTGTACAGAAAACCCTTTTCTTTACCTCCCCAAATCCTCTCTCCCCAACATCTTCCCCAGTAGAATCCTGACTTGGTTCAGAGTGATAACATTGCTGGTATAAAATCTCACTTCAGTACACTATTGGTTGAACATTACATAATAAACTTCAATAAGCAGAAATACTGAGGGTACTCAAAATATTACGAATAGGGCTGGAGCAAAAATGGCTCAGCCATCAAGGCCACTGGCTACTCTTGTAGAGAACTAGGGTTTAATTCCCAATAATGACTGTCTATTGACTGACTCCAGGTCCAGGGTAATCTGACACCCTCTTCTAACATCTGCTGGCATTGAATGACGTGGGCGCACTTACATAGATGCAGGCAATACACATAAAATAAAAATAATAAATAAAATATTTTACAACACATGACTTATTATGTCCCCTGAACCAGGAGAAGCCTGCCATCTCCTGAACATCTTTTCAAATGGAAAAATATATATCTTAATTAAACTAGGTATGATTGGGTTTCTGGTATGTTACTGAGCTAATCCTTAGTACATAAAAATCTCCTTGGACATTCAAGTCCCTTTAGCATAATAAACACTGTGGAAAACCCAACAATTTAAGTTTAATACTAATTTTCAAGCTTATTTCATCACACTCTCTGATGTTTCTAAATATGTACTTTCCTTGATCTCACAACTGAACATATTAATTTAGCATTGTGCATTTACAGCATAATAATATAACAGTATTGTTGGTCTTAGTTTCAAGGGTCTTAAAGGCTATGCCCATAGGCATATTGTCTCTGAATCTTGTATTTCTCACTACCATTGCTGTAAATGACAACTGTTATCATTAGTGATTACTCAAAAGGTTAGTGTCCTAGATCTACATAAGCCTTGCTATATCAGTGATAAATGAAAGAAAATGACCACTGAACCTATCTTTATGCTTTACTCTCATTTACATAGGAAAGACTATTGGATGGAACACACATGATGATGTAATTCTCTTTTTTTAATATTTTATTTTTATTGAATTTTTGTGTATTTCATATAGAACATTTCAATCAATCCCAATCCCCTTTATACCCCTTTCCTCCATTGGCACCTTCCCCCAGCCCTCCACTGGAATTCATACACTCTGTCATTTGTGTTAAGGCCTGTTGTGTCAAGTCAGTGTCCAGGGGGTGGGGGAAAGGCTCCTCAGTGCAAGTTCATCCACTGAGACCTAGTCAACTCTCTTTAAGAAGATAAGCTCTTCCTCATGCACCAGTAATCAGCTGTCAGTATTTCTTCAGCTCAAGATTGGGGTCTGCTGTCTATTTATTTCCCAGTTTCATGCTGAGGTGTTTTGGGGGGTTCTTGTGCATGCTAACACCATTGCTCTAGGTTCATATGAGCAGGGTAGGATTCTACTTCTGCATCATTATGCACCTCCTCCCTGGATCCTAAAATCTTTCCATCCCCTCTTCTGCAATGGTCCCTGAGTCTTGAGTCAGTGAAGCTTAATATAAGAGTCCTATCCACTCTGCAGATTCTTAATCAACACACTTTGGGCATCTGTGACCTTTTGTGTTCATGGCCCCCTGTTATATGAGGGAGCTTCATGGATGAGAGTTGAGAGATTCATTAGTGTCCTCTTTACCCCCTTGTTCTATGTTCTGTGAACATTTCTTGTAGCAGTTGCATTGTAGGTGTGTCGCTTAGACTTGGGAAATTCATGGACAATGTCTGTGTGTGTGACCAGTTGTGGTGCTCTGTAACAGTCTCCATCTGTTACAAAAGAAGCTTCTTTGGTTTTTTTTATTTTTTATTTTTTTTAATTTTCATTTTTTTATTGATGCTTTGTGTATTTCATACATCATTTTCCAATTTCAGTTCAGGCATGTTTCCCTTTCCCTTCCCCCCATTCCACCCCACCCTGTCCCAGATCATGCATTCTGCAATAACTGTCCTGCATCTTTCTCTCAGTTTTTTTCATTTTTTAACAATAAGTGATAATTTGTGAGTACAAGCATCCTTCATGTAAAACCAATTTGCAAGCAGTTGTGCCCAAACCCACAGAGTCCATGGGTCCCACCATCCAGCAGGAGGGGGCTTGTACGCTCAATCTTTGATGAGTGGTGTCTGGCATACTTGACTATAAATATAAGGATC
Organism: Rhizomys pruinosus; assembly: GCA_009823505.1. Classification (NCBI taxonomy): domain Eukaryota; kingdom Metazoa; phylum Chordata; class Mammalia; order Rodentia; family Spalacidae; genus Rhizomys; species Rhizomys pruinosus. The sequence continues at coordinate 5,808,760 of VZQC01010238.1, read as the reverse complement.
TATATTTTGTACTTAGTAAGAAATTACATTAGTCTAGGGATATGGGAGCCTTCAGGATTCCTGTAAGATCTATGATCTCTCCATCTGTGTATATTTGGCTATGATCACAGTACCGTAAATGAGTTTCCTACTATTGAGAGGAATTTAAGTCCAATTAGGCAGATAATGTTCTCCCCCAAGATAAATGTGCCACTACTGCACCCATGCCATATGCTGTGTCAGTCATTGATGTGGTTATTTGGTCTTAAGGCTGGCGTAGGACCATCAATTGATATTCTCACATAGCAGCTTGTATAGTACTCTCCAAAGCTTCAGGGGAAGTGGCTTCCAGGTCAGAACTAGAGCCATTGCTTCAAATCAGGGGTCCAAAGTATGTCCTGTCTTCAGCAATAGGGTCTTACCTTCAGATTCTGGGAGGCAATCAAGGGTTGCAGCAATAGTCTGTATAATTTTGGGAGTCTCTAGAACTACCCTAGCCAACACCTCAAAGGAAGGTTTCTCCTGTCAGCCACTGCTTCTTGTTATGTAGCCTTCAGCTATACACATGGATTCATTGTGTGTGTAATATGTCATTAGGTTGTTTGACTATTATGACTCCCTTTGGTTTTTTACACAACCTAGGCATTATTCATCTCTTCTCTCTCTCTCCCTGTCTAATCCTCCACCCATACCTTCCCCAATTAAAGTGCCCATATGATCTAAGTCTTAAAGAAAATCAAGCAAGAGAAAAGTGCATAATCACTGTTGGGAGTTTGGCTGATATCCCCCAGCTTCAAATACTATGAACCCAAGGTCAGCATTCTCTTACTGACATTTGAGCTTCATTTCCTACTCTTCTCTTTTACAATCAGCAGAGAACACTATTCAATTTTTTTTAAACACATACAGGTATTTATACCAATCTACCAGTTATGTCTATGCCAGGCTTATTCTAGACTTCAAGGCAATCTCTTAATTGTGAATGTCTATAGATTCAAAAACAAATTCCGTACTCACAACATACGAATAGTATAGAATAAGCCTTTCCGTTTCTATTCTAAAAGGGAGGAACTGGGACATGGCAAGGAAAGGTCAGACAGAAGCAATATTAAAACCGAGCAATGTAAATGTCAAATCCTGCATCTCCATATTCAGTATCTAGGGCTGTTGGTGGCGTCATCCAGGCAGCGGCAGGGCTTGTGCAGCCCCACCCTTCCAACTCTATGACCTGCAATGTAAGTGGCCTCTCTAGGCTGGCTATACTCAATGCCTACAGCTAGAATAAGTGACTGTCCTGTTTCTGTCATCTCAAATGTCCTGAGGTCATCAGTGCAATTTAGTCTTCACTTTTACAAATTTAGACAATGGCCACTAAGAGCATTTAACAGAGAATTTGACCCTATGACACATTTCCTGGCCTTAGGAGTTTTCTGGATCCTTGACACAAGTTTGCATACCCCCCCCCCACCACCACCATGCTTTCATTTTGCATACACATAAAGCCAGTACGATGCAGAAACCACCGCAAGATTCCATTGCCTGCTAAAGATAGAGCCCAGGCCTTTCTGCCAGAGCCATGGTGGCCTCTGGGTACCTGCCTGTCTGAACCTGGGGAAACCTTTCCCTTAGGAAGATGTTTTTGAACAATAAACTACTCTGCATCAGCATTCTTAGTCCAGCCTCTCTTATGAATTAATTTTCAGTTTTACAAGCTGGAGCCTTAGATGGGTGGGACCATATCTCCAAGATTCCTTTCCTACTGTCCCCAGTGTGGAGTGGAACAGAGTGGTTTCTTTCTGAATGACGCCAAACTCTTCAGTAATTACAGCTCCTTTGTCTGCGTGGCCTTGTCTCCTTGTCTGCATTTTTAACTGCAATCATGCTTTCATCTTGGCCTAACTGCACATTTTTTCCCTTCTTTTCTGCTTTGCTTTTTCATCTAAATTGACTTGGGCCAGCAACCATGTCACAACTTGGATGTCATGTTGTCTTGAAATGTCCTCTATCAAACAATTTGATCCATTTCTGAGGTAAGGCAAAAGAGAACATGTCAGAAACATGAACAAACTAAATAGTTCCAACATTTGAAATGTTCCCATCAAGTTATTAAGAGCACATATATGCTCATGAGGCAATTTCTGTAAGCTAACACTACGTAAGAACTGCAAGGGAGCAAACCAATGCCACATATTGTTTCCTGTAGTTTTCTGAGGGATGCTGGAGCTGGTTAAAGGGCTCTGAGGGGCACACAGACAAGAATTCATGGTAAAGTAGGGCAGACAACAAAGAAGAGGTAAAAATAGAAAATGAAATCCTGCCATAGTAAAGTCAGGGAAAATAAATTTCAAATGGTGGGAAACATAAAGTGTTCCTAAAATATATAGCTATGTTACACATAGAAGAGTTTTGTTGTTAAATACAGGCACCACTCTCCTGCTTTTAATCTCTTTCAGGTTGAAAGCATGATTGAAGCACTCCATAACCCAAAACTTGAATATAATAAAGAGGTATCTGACAGTTGGAGAAACATCACATTAGGAATCTGTATAAAGCTGGAGATAACATCCTGGGTGTACAAAATACAGGCTGGCAAGACAGACTCATAGAAAAACAGTCTAGAGGGACAAACAGCAAAGTCACTCAACAATGTTCCAGGGCTATAAAGAAAATGGGTAGTTCGGGAAAGATATATTTTGAAGTTTCTGTTAAGCTGAATCTTCTTCAATAGAAGTCATTTTGCATAGATGTCTTCAGCAGACATACTTCTTGTTGTTTGAAAACTACATTGTATATTACCAGACATAAACAGAAAAATTGTTTCTGATCATTGAGGCATTGAACTAAATAGTAATTCTAAGCATAGTTATGTTGCTTCAGTAGCTTAGCATATGGTATCTTTCAGATTCTTCATGTCCTTCGAATGTTATAATAAGCAATGAAATATACCCCCAATTTAATAGGAGGAGGGGTATATTTCATTGCTCTGCACCAAGGAAGGCACAAAGGCAGTCTCTGAGTCTCATGCCTCACCTCACAGTATATTCCTACTGACTTGTAATCCAGTCTTACCTTGGAAAACACACCTTCATCTCTAAAACACAAATCTCTTCAGTTTCTGATTAAAGATTCAATCTCACATACTCATAGAATCCTATTCATAACCAAGCCCTTGACAATGTGAACAGCCAACCATTTTCTTATCTACACAAAATAAGTCCCATTGGACAAAATTTTAAAACTTTGTAAGGAATCTTGACACATCTGAATAAAGCTCTCTGTAGTCATGAATCTTTGTAAACACAGGAAGTCTGAGTTCAGTGGGGAGTAATTACTGAGGATGTTTTCCCATCATTAGTCATATAGGCAATATTATATTAGAATCTTATTTCAAGTTCGTAAACTCTCCAAAGCTTTCTAGATGTAGTTATTCTTTGTTACCTGAACAAATAAGTTTGGGTATTATCTGGAAGCTTGTACTAAGTGGCATTCCCTATCACAAAAGACTTAAGTAATTAACAGCAGAAATTATCTTATTTAAACTGAAAATTATTTCAAAACTATAAGAATTTTCCAGCTCTTTGGGATACTGTCTTTAAAAAAATTGTTTTTGAAGATCACATTTTTAGGAAACCCATCTTAGGGACCGTTCCTGCTTCAGGAACCTGTTAACTTTACTTCTTAATAAAGACCTTGCATGCTTGGAGCTGGAGAGATGGATCAGCAGTTAAGAGCACTGACTGCTCTAGCAGAGGACTCAGGTTCAGTTTCCAGCACCCACATGGTGGCTAACAAACCTCCATAATTCCAGTTCCAGATGATCTGACTCTTCTGACCTCCATGAGCATTGCATGATAAGGGTGCACTTACATGCATGCGCTAACACATTCTTACACATAAAATAAAATAAAAACTGATAAATAAATTTTTTTGGTCTTTTTGAGACAGGGTCTCCCTGTAGCCCCAGCTGGCCTGGAACTCACTTTGTGGACCAGGTTGGCCTTGAACTCACAAAGATCTATCTGCCTCTGCCTCTGCCTCTGCCTCTGCCTCTGCCTTCTGAATGCTGGGATTAAAGTTGTGCACCACCACGCCCGGCATGATAAATAATTTTTTTAAAAAAACTTTGCCTGTTTAAAAACAAATTTTATGCCCAATTTTAAAAAATGTTTGTTATTTTTATTTTATGTGTATGAGTGTACTGCTTGCATGTATGTAAGTGCACCTGTGTCCTTCAATGCCCGTAGAGGTCAGAATAGGTTGGATCCCCTGCACCTGGAGCTATGGATTGTTCTTAGCTACCATATGGGTGCTGATATCTGAACCTGGGGACTCTGCAAGACCGGCTGATGCTCTTAACCACTGAGCCATCTCACCAGCCCTTTTATGCCCCATTTTAAGAACACATCATAGGTCATACAGTTCTAGAAAAGAAAGACACAAGGAACATGAGGAAGATTATACTTGTGATAACCTAGATACCTCTGTGAATCAGAATAACATTAATATAAGTAAGGTTTTTCCACATTTAGAGAAGGGAAAATAAAAAGAGGAGGATACCAACAGTAGCTGGTCTCATACTCTCATACAAAAGGCAGACTTTCTACCATTGGTTACAAAATCCTCTCATGGTTGAATTATCAGTTTATATTAACTGACTGTGGGATCTCCTGGATTCAACATGACAAAAAAGCCAGGGCAGGGAGAGCAAAACAAAGCACCTCACTGGTATGCCCTGTTTCAGAATGCATTTAATGAAGCACAGCAAAGCAAGGCACCATAAATGCAGACAAAGCTACAGCTTCCCAGCGAAGGAGAGAACATCCCAGTCTTATTAGAGCCAGCTGCAGATATCCCATTCTAGAAGAGCAACTCTCACTCAAAGATAACACATAAGACTAATCAATAATGGGGTCTGGTTCATTGATAAAATGCTTGCCTACAGGGGACATTGGGTTTGATGCCCAGTCTGGCAAGAAATGAACAAGCAACTAAACTAATCAACAGGTGAAGGAAAATAAGTAAATGAAAAAAAAATCACTTGAATAGCCTTTCTATAGGACAGACAGACAAAATACAATTATAAATAGCCTCAATGAAGTGATTATCTGTGTAGAGCAATCACTCAAAGATACCAAAAGTCAAGAAATAGATGTAACAGAAAGCAATTGAAAGCCAAAAAACCTAAGAAGAAATAGAATGGAAATGCAAAGTGATCAGAGGAATTAAGGATAAATTTACACCATCACAGTGGAAAAACCCTTCAAACGGTGTACAGAGTGATATTAAGAACTGGCAACATTAAATTGAATTAGAATTTTTAAAAATTTTTTATTTATTATTTTGTATGTGTATGAGTGTATTGTCTGCATGTAGGTTGGTGCACCCGTGTCCTGCAATGCCATGGAGGCCAGAAGAGGGCATTGGATTCCCCTGTATCTGGAGTTAAAGGCGGTTCTTAGCCGCCATGTGAGTGCTGGGAATCGAACCCAGGTCCTCTGCAAGAGCAGTCAGTGCTCTTAACCAATGAGCCATCTCTCCAGCCCAAAATACTAGAGAAATATAGACTAGCAAAAAAGATGAACATGTATCTAAGAATTCTTCTGTAGGTGAGAATCAAAGAAGCAACAAACATTTTAAAATATATTGGAAAATTTCCAGGAACTTTTAAATAGATAGTAAATATAATTTAATTATTTAGTTTAAAAAGGCAGCAAGGGCTGGAGCGATGGCCTAGCAGTTAAGATCGCCGACCTCTCTTGCAGAGGACCCGGGTTCGATCCCCCAGCACCCACATGGCGGCCGGGAGCCGTCTGAAACTCCAATTCCAGGAGAACTCCAGTTCCAGGGGATTCCGATGCCCCCTTCTGACCTCCGCGGCATTGCACGTCACGGGTGCACAGACTTGCATGCAGACAGTACATTCATACACATACGGAAATAAATTTAAAAAAAATAAAATAAAATAAAAAGGCAGCAAATAATTGAATGTAGAAAATGAAAGAGCACATCATGTCTCAGGAAAATATAGAAATATTCCATAGAAATATCAGTACTAAAAACCAAATGGCAGGACTGTGAAGACAAGGAACAGACCTTCTCTATACAAGAATAAGAATCAAGATATTTGAAAGTGGTAAACTATTGTTAGTCTACAAAATTTCATGGGAACAAAGCATGGACTGTGGTCCACAGTATTCTCAAGTTAAAGGAGTTGACAGTGACTTCGTTCCTACCTAAATTCCTATTGAAGAAAAAGAGATCAAAGCCAATGCATGACAGAAACAGCTACCCCAGCACTCTAGAGGCAGGAAGACAGGTATATCAGGCCAGTCCAATGTGGATATGAAGACATGTTGGGGATAAACATTTTATGAACATGCAAGAAATTAATATACAGAGTACCTATGAATTCCTTTATCTTTTAGTGTAGAAGTTTGATACAGAGTAAAGTGGGGCATCCTCAGGGGTGAAAATGGGCTCCGGACAAGAAGCCATTGTGGAGTCAAACACAGGATAAAGAAGGATGATAGCTAAGACAATTATGACAACCTACATTTTCAAATAGGCTTTGTAATATTTCTTTTAAATTTTTTTAAATTTTATGTGTAAGAGTTGCCTGCATGTGATTTAGTGCACCTGTGTCATGCAACGCCCACAGAAGAGGGTCAGAAGAGGGCTTCAGATCTCCTGGAACTGGAGTTACAGATGGTTGTTAACCACCATGTGGGTGCTGGGAATAGAACCCAGGTCCTCTCTAAGAGCAGTCAATGAGGAACAGTATCATGCTCTGTGTCCGGTTGAATTTGTTCACCAACTGAGAGTAATCTCAGCACTTGGGAGGCAAAGTCAAGAGGATGGCTGCAAATTCTAAGCCAGTCTGGTCTACAAAGCAAGTTCTAGGCACTATCAATGTTAAAACAATGGCAGTATACGTGATTCAAACCAGTTAATTAGAAACATTTTTCTTTTTTAAACTTTTTTTAAATTTTTTTTTTTTCTGTATGTATATGAATGTACTGTCTGCATGCAGGTTTGTGCACCCGTGTCGTGCAATGCTGCGGAGGTCAGAAGAGGGTGTCGGATTCCCCTGGAACTGGAGTTCTCCTGGAATTGGAGTTTCAGACAGTTCTCGGCCGCCATGTGAGTGCTGGGGATCGAACCCGGGTCCTCTGTAAGAGCGGTCGGCGCTCTTAACCGCTAGGCCATCTCTCCAGCCCCACATTTTTCAAGACTACCATTTGAGTTCAAAGTATACCAGTTTTCAAATATTCCGTGTTTATAAGAATTATAATTTATAAGAATTCTTTTTCTTTGGATTTTAAGGTTAAGGGGAGTTTGTTTTTTCATTGTTTATAGGCTTTGTTTGTTTGTTTGTGCAAGCTGACCTCAAATTCATCACTCTTCTCCTACCCCCAGCCTGCAGCATTCTTCAAAATTAATTTGCTTTTAATTTTAAGTGTATGCATGCTTTGTCTGGATGTATGTAAGTGTGCCCATGTCATGCAATGACTACAGAAGTCAGAAGGTGTTGGATTGCACAGAAGTGGAGTGACAGATGGTTGTTAGCTGCCATGTGGGTTCTGGGAATTGAACCCAGGTGTTCAGCAAGAACCACTGAGCTATCTCTCTGCCCTGCCTGCTGGGATTATAAGTGAGAACCACCACATTCAAGTTCTCTTTTGATGTTAATAATTTTTGTTTTATAGAACACCATTATTTATTTTTTTTTTTTTTTTGGTCTTTTCGAGACAGGGTCTCCCTGTAGCCCCAGCTGTCCTGGAACTCACTCTGTAGACCAGGCTGGCCTTGAACTCACAAAGATCCACCTGCCTCTGCCTCCCAAGTGCTAGGATTAAAGGCATGCACCACCACACCCAGCTGTAGAACACCATTCTTCAAAAGTAGTTTTCCCCATAAAATAAGGTCATATTTCAGATAAATTTGAACTATTTTATCATTTACTCCCTTTCTCACTTAACCCCATTCCTGTCAGGTTGGTATTAAGGAGAAAATGTTTTAATGTTTTAAGGGGAAAGGATTTCTCTCCATGAGATTTTTTTTGGGGGGGGTCTTTTTCGAGACAGGGTCTCCCTGTAGTCCCAGCTGTTTCTCTTTTTTACCCTGCATCTCTGTGATGTGGTGTTTCAGTTATACAGCTATCATCTATACTTTCTCTTCTTTGTTATGTTTATGTGGACATAACACCAAAAAGAACAGCCTCATGGGGCTCACTACTGGGGGAGGGGGGCTCCTACATTTGAGCTCTCCCCACCTGTATCAGTCAGGATTCTCTAAAGAAACAGAATCAATAAAATGAGCATATGTGTGTGTGTGTGTGTGTGTGTGTGTGTGTGTGTGTCTGTGTGTGTGTGTGTACAGATTTATTGATTTTCTTGTAGGATAGAGTCCAAGTAGTCCAACAATAGCCATGCCACATGGAAGAGGCTGAGAATCCAGGCAGTTGCTCAGTCCACGAGGCTGGGTGTCTCTGTAGTCCCAATCCAGTGCTGAAGGCCCAATGGATTCTGGGAGATCTGCCTGTCTCAATCTACACTAGGATTCAAAGAGTTGATCACAGCAGCAAGACCAACTCACCAGCGTGAGAGATAGCAAGCAACAAAAAAAGAAAAAAGGGACCAGCTCCCTCTGCCATGGCCTTTTATACCAGATGCTGGCAAAAGGTGATGCCCACATTTAGGGTGGGCCATCTGGCTTGAGATAATCCAATCTGAAGATCTCTTTCTCATATTTGTTCATCCCAAATCCAGTCAAGTTGACACCCAGGATTAACACGATTAACCATCACACCACTGAACACAAAACCCAACCTTATGCTTTGCACTTAGAAGCGAAAACTATTTGTTCATCTGTTGGCCTGTTCATTTGTGGTCTGCAGGTTGGTACAGCTTAAGTGGCATTAGATGTCTCTGTGATGTCTGAACATAAGGGATAAAGAGAATCCACAATGCAGGACAGAGCCACAGTGACATAGAATTCCACGGAGCTACATCCTTGTTATTCTCTCTATACTACTGTAGGTTCTTCTAGTATACTGTCAGCTCTGCCATCAGGAATCAGAAAGCAAAAATAGTATTGAAATACTCATCAAAATAAAAACTATCTTCACTTAACTATTACAGAAGTTTCAAAACTTTTCTAATCATATACTACCCATGATGACTGAGTTCTAGCCCATTAACAATTCTTAATCCATCTTACAAAAGTTTTGTTTAAAAATATAAGAACCAGGGCTGGAGAGATGGCCTAGTGGTTAAGAGTGACAACTGCTCTTGCAGAGGACCCAGGTTCTATCCCCAGCACCCACATGGCAACTGAGAACCATCTTTAATTCCAGTTCCAGGGGAATCTGACAGCCTCTTCTGACCTCCGAAGCATTGCACGACACAGGTGCACAAACCTACATGCAGACGGTACATTCATACACATAAAAAATAAATAAAAATTTTAAAAAAGAATTTAAAAAACATATAAGTACCAAAGTAAGAAAACATTGCTACACTGATATCTTAAATTCTTCATTTCTGTCTTTATCTCCACATTGCCAGGTGGCTTTGCAGGAAACTCTCTAAAATAGAAGGAATGATTTTTTTTTCATCCTAATTCTGAATTCAGATGTATGATCTGCTGCCATCAATGGGATGTTAGCCATGTGGTGAAGTGTCTGACACAGGTTCTAAGCCATGAACATGTCCACGTTAGCCTCCTTTTCTGAAAGCACATTAGCCTGCTGTTGAAAGCACATGACCCAAGGCTATATCGATCTAGTCCCTCTCTGCTTTCTGTGACTGCTTGAAGATGTGAAGCTCTGCTTTCTGTTCCTGCTCTGGAACCTCCTGCCACGATGCCTCCCCACCATAATGGGTTCTAATTCCCCCAGAACCATAAGTTCAAATAAGCTTCCTTTCATAAGTTAAAAAAAAAAATCCCTCTCAGGGTAAATGTATACAAGTACATGATTTATTCCTTGCCTTTAACATTTTGGGAGTAATATAGCATATTTGGGAATAATAAGGTATTTTCATATGTAACAAATGTTAGATTTGCCAAAACTTTGTAAAGCTGAAATTACTTTTCTTTTTCGAGTTCACCATAATATTTTAGTCATTAATAGAATCAATTATAGAACAAACAATCTTGATAAATTTCAATAATGGGCTGTTTCAGTGAACACTGATATATTTCCCAACCCAATATTTTTCCATGAAGTATTTGAAAACAGTTTAATCTCATTTTACATGCTGTGAACCTGAAAATGTTTAATTTTCAAACAGTATTTTAAGATAAGTAACATTTTCTAAGTGGCAAAAAAGCAAGTATAATATAGGAAGAAATAAACATTGACAACTCCGTCTTCATAAAATGCTATAAATTTGGCGAGCATATACTAACAATAATCTTTAAAGATATCTGGTGTATAGCCATGAATTGAAACATATTTTTCATTGTCAGTGTGCTCAAAGGTATGAGCAATGTGGTTAACATGTCAAGTGTATTTAATTCATGTCAGAAAAGAGGAAAATGTTGCATAAATTTGAAAGACAACGAAATCGACTATTTTATTAGCATTGGTTTTTTTTTTCAAGAAAATAACATGATTGCATTGAAGAATGTTGTATAGGTTGGGGAATTTTGAAAGGGAGTGAATGCCAAATTCACATTACAGCAACAGTGTAATTTCACAGTATTGTAGAAGCTTGATAATACAAAATGCAAAAGATTTAATTGAACTTCTAGAAACAAAATAGATTCTTAATAAAGCACGCCCCCCAAGCACGTGTGCGCACACACACACACACACACACACACACACACACACACACACTGACAATCAACATATGATCATGCCTAGAAAGAATGCACATTTACCACATAAAGTTGAAAATGAAGCACACAAGCTAATCTTTTTGACAAATTAAATTTAAATTTACATACTTAAAAGGTAAGCTGACCAATTCTCAAATTCAACATTCTTTAATCTCATCCCTCATCCCTGTTAATGAGGTCAGACTAGTTTAAAGAAAAGGGTTTTTTGTTGTTGTTGTTGTTGTTGTTGTTGTTGTTTTTGGTCTTTTCTTTTTATTGATGCTTTGTGTATTTCATACATCATTTTCCAATTCAGTTCAGGCATATATCCCCTTCCCTTCCCCCCACCCCACCCCTACCCATCCCAGATCATGCATTCTGCCGTAAGTTTTCTGCATCTTTCTCTGCTTTTTTGTTTTGTTTTGTTTTCATTTTTTTTAACAATAAGTGATAATTTGTGAGTACAAGCATCCTTCATGTAAAACCAATTTGCAAGCAGTTGTGCCCAAACCCACACAGCTCATGGGTCCCACCATCCAGCAAGGGGGGGGGGGCTTGTATGTTCAATCAAGTTGATCAAATGAGTGTCCAGTCTATATTGTTGTAGTTTCCCCATTAACCCCAATCGCAGCCCTTACATTCTACCACGCCCCCTCTTCCGCAGATTGTTCCCTAGGCTTAGAAAAGGGGCACAGGTGGATGAGAAGCAAAAGAGTCTACTTTCTCTGGAGCTGATGTCTTAGTCTCTAGTCAATTCTGGCTGTTTTCTTTCATGGGCTGCCAGCTTGTCCAGGCATAACCTTTCGATCCTACTAATGAAGCACATGCAATTAGATATATAGGTATTGTTGTTGTTGTTGTTGTTGTTGTTGTTGTTGTTGTTTTGGTCTTTTTAAGACAGGGTCTTTCTGTAGCCCCAGGTGTCCTGGAACTTGCTATGTAGACCAGGTTGGCTTTGAACTCACAGTGATCTGCCTGCCTCTGCCGCCCAAGTGCTGGGATTGCAGGCATGCACCACCAAGCTCAGCAAGAAAAGTTTTTATAAACTACAAAATGCAATACAATGTAACTCTTTCAACTTTGGGGGGATGCCAATGTTGCCCAAAGACAAAGAATTTTCCTTATTCTGAAGGACTGATTGTGTTGGCATTAGCTAAAGTATCAGTACCTCTGGTAATGCAAGTCCAGCTAAGCCTGCTGTATATGGTATGACTTCATCATCTTCTTTAAAACAGACATGAACATATGCCCCATGACAAGTGCTCGTACATGATCAGAAAACTTAAGGCTCACACAAGATTCTCAGAGGGTGGTAAACAGTTTCTAGTCTCAGTATCAGAAGGATTAGACCAAAGAATCAAAACTGAGTCATGAGCCACTGGAAGCTACTTGATCACACTAGTGAAGAACGCTAGATTGCTATTTCAATAAATTGACACAAGTGCCCATTTCCTGAGTTTTTACCGAAGTCCTAATAAAATTGCTGATATGCAATTTGACTGTACGCCACTGAAGTAGACAGTGCCCTCAAGTGGACACAAGTTTCCAAGCACCCCTCCCCAGTGCCACCCTGCCTTGATGACTAGCTTATTGAGCACAGACAGGATGCAAATGCTGGCAAGCCTATCTCAGCTCAGAAACCAGTAAGCTGAGAACAAGCTAACACCTGCTAGTCCTTGTCAGCAGAAAGTCTGCACCAAACTGTGCATTAGTAAGGCCATGACTGAGAGTGAGAGGAAGGTTTCACCATCTAGGCTTAAAAACTCAGTATGCCTTCCATAAAACTGACTAGTTCTGAAATGTTTTAAAGATTGACTACAAAGGAAGAACATTTTCCCACCATTAATATAAGCAAAAAGGTCTTTTAAATTTATTTTGAGCAAGACTATAATTTTATTGAATTTACTTCTATCTTTAGTGTTGGAGAGTAACATCCTATGAGCTATGAGCAAGTACTCAACATTCTCAATACACACGATAAATTATAAAATGTAAATATAAATAATTAGATTGGTACTACATTCATTTAAAAATTAGAGCTATTCCCGTACTTGTTAAATAGATAATTATGGGTTATTTATTTGAAAGGGTGATGTATCACAAACTTGTGCAATGTGACACATGTTCTAGATGGATTCTGTGAAATCCTTGTCTAAGTACATCCTAAGCTCTGAGCTAGCACTACATCTATGACTAGAAATGACATAGGTATTTGGGTAGGTAGATAAACAGAAGACATTTTCAACCCTGTTGTATGTTCAAACTCTGCTTCTAGTTCTGGTTTCTGTTAGTGTTCCAGTTACAAATTCAATACAACATCCTCGTTCTTTCATGGAAAATACCTTTTATAATTTATCATTCAGATTTATGTCTAGCACCCTCTTCCTCTGCTCCATTTATTCTGATGCCAGCTATTCTGTTTTGATGCTATTATCTTTGGGGAACCTCACGTGGGGTTTCACATTTTACCAGGGAAATCAGGGTCCCCTCTTGAGCTTCTTAATCTAATTAGTAAAAGAATTTAAGAATAGTCTCAGACAGAAGCTCAATGGCAATTTTTTGGTCTTTTTTAAATTTTTTTATTAATTTTATTTATTTCTGTATGTGTATGAATGTACTGTCTGCATGCAAGTCTGTGCACCCGTGTCGTGCAATGCCGCGGAGGTCAGAAGAAGGTGTCGGATTCCCCTGGAATTGGAGTTTCAGACGGTTCTCGGCCGCCATGTGGGTGCTGGGGATCGAACCCGGGTCCTCTGTAAGAACGGTCGGTGCTCTTAACCGCTAGGCCATCTCTCCAGCACCAACACATGGATGATGTCCATAAGCAACTGCACTAGGGACAGGATTTCTGGGAAGAAAAAGTACATTCAAGGGATAATTATTCCTCCTGTCTCCTTAAGATGGCTAAAGTGAATCCACCTTCCAGAAGGGTGACCCCTTAGTCAGGCACATAATCTGCCCACTTGGAGTGTTAGATCTTCACCTAGAAGTGAATTTAATTCTCTTGGCTGGGAGAAAACAGCTTTCTCTTAATGGGCCTTCAGTTCTATGGTAACGTCATCTCCTCCCTGCCATGATGTGCTGAAATGAACCAAACTGTGTGCCATAGTAAATCTCTCTCTTCTTAAGTTCTGCCTAGGAATTTCATGTCAATCAGGCAAAGTCTGACTAACAATTATCAGACAATGGTGCCATCACTGTGACCACTTGACCATGTGGTTCAGAAGCCTTTGGAATTGGTTTATGGGAAGAATTTGGAAAAGTTTGGTGATGCAAGCTAGAGAAGCCTTAGAATGCTGTAAGCAGAGCTTGGTAGGAAAGTCTGGTATTTCAGAATACCTCAGTACTGGTAGGAACTGGAATAGTAAAAATCTATGCTCATGAGGTTTCTGGTGCAAATGAGGTTTCTATTTGGGCATTGAACAAGAGGCCATGTATTACATTTTGGTAAAGAACTCATTTGCATTTTGTCCTTGTCTTGAAACTGAGAAGAAGTGGTCTAATTTGACACCACCATTCAGACTGGCACACAAAGTATCGCTGGCACATGAGTATCACTGCCACATGAGTATCACTGGTTTATATTGAAAATTGTCAGCAAAAGCAGAGAGTGAACTTGAAAAACTTGGAGCTGGGGAGATGGCTCACCGGAGCTAGCTCTTGCTGTACAAGTAAGAGTACAGGAGGTCAGATCCCCAAAACTGCATGAAGCTAGGCATTGTAGCACTGGGCCGTATCCCCAGTGCTCATACAAGAAGAAAGGAAGCAGACAAAAATCTCCAGAAGCTTCCAGGCCAGATAGCCTGAGGTTTACACAGGGAACAACAAAAGGACACTATCTCAAGCAAGTTAGAAGGCAAAGATGGAGGTTTTCCTCTGACTTCCATATATCTGCTGTGTATAGCCACATTCACACAGGCACAGGCACACCCACAGCCACACATTATACACATAAGTACATGACATACACACAAAAGAATTTGACATATGTATTTGTATTTAAAGAAGCTCCTGCACTAGTATACTTCCATATGGCTTTTACAAAAGGCCTTCATTGTTAGCTTTCACTCCCCATACTACTTCTACTCTGCCCTTCCCCACCCCATTTAACCCTTCTTACTCCGTTATTCTCCCCCCACCCTTTATAGCTCGACATCCTATCTCTGTTCCTATGAAGCCTCCTCCCTAAGGTCCCTTACTAGCTTCCTCACCTTATTGACGATTCCAGTTAAAACACATATATTTAAAGATACAAAGGTAGAATCTACTTGTGAGAAAAAAAATAGGTGATATTTGTCTTTCTAGGTCTAGGTTACCTTATATATTATGATTCTTTCTAGTTCTATCCATTTACCTGAGAATTTCATAATTTCATTTTCTAAGAGTGGAACAATATACCAATGTGTAAATGTACCATGGTTTCATTAGGCATTCATCAGTTGGAACATCTAGGTTATTTCCATGTTCTGGCTACTGTGAATAGGAGAGCAATGGACACGAATGAATAGGTATCTCTGTAGTAGGCTGTAGAGTCCTTCGGGTTTATTACCAGGAGTGATACAGCTGGTAACAGTACATCCATTTCTATCAGTTTTCACTCTGATTTCCACGGTGACTGCACTAGTTTGCACTTCTGCCAGCAGTGGATATGTGCTTCCCTTTCCTCACCTCTTCACTAGCTTTCATCATTTGTTTTTTGGATCTTAGCCACTCTGACTAGGGTAAGATGTAATCTCAAAGTAGTTTTAATTTGCAATTCACAGATGGCTGAGGATTTTGAACATTTGTAAAAAATATTTTCCAGTAACTTGTGTTTCATCCTTTGAGAACTTTCTGTTTGATTCCATGCTCCATTTTTAAATTGGGTTGTTTTCTTTGGTTTGTTCTGGTTTGGTTTGGTTCAGTGTTTAGTTTTTTGAGTTCTTTGTATATTCTAGATACTAACCCTCTGTCTTATGGTTAGCTGATAAACATTTTCCCATTCTGTAGGCTGCTTCTTCTGTAGACTAATGGTATCCTCTGCTGTACAGAATTGTTTTCGTTTCATTAGGTTCCATTTGTCACATGTTGGTCTTAACATCTGTGCTGTTGTTCATAAAGTGTTTTCCTTTGTCTGTAAGTTTCAGGGTACTTCCTACATTCCTCTGTATCAGGCTCAGGTTATCAGGTCTATGCTGAGGTCCTTGATCCATTTAGAATTAAGTATGCGCATGGTGAGAAATAGGGATATAGTTTGATTCTTCTACATGTACCTATCCAGTTTGACTTAGCATCATTTGTTAAAGATGTCTTTTTTCCAATGTTTAATTTTGGCCCACTATCAAAAATCAGGTGACTGTAAGTGTGTGTACATATATATTGGTCCTCAATTCTATTCCAAAGATCAATGTGTTTGTTTTTTATTCCAGTACCATTTTGTGTTTATTACTATTACTCTACAGTATAACTTGAAATCAGGGATTGGATGGATCCAGCATTTCTTTTATTGTTCAGGATTATTTTGGCTATTTTTGCTTCTGTGTTTCCAAATGAAATTTGTGATTATGTTTCAACTTCTGTGACTAATTCTGCTGGAAATTTCTAATATTTTATTGAAGTTTTGTGCATTTCGTACATTTCTTAATCCAATTTAGACTCGTTCCCCTTTCCATGCCCCCCACCCCACCCAAGTTCATGAATTCTGCCATAGACAACTTGCATTTTTCCCAATCTTTTTAAAGTTTTTATTTTTTTTTATGCAGAGGTTTTCTTTGGGGGGGCAGAAAAGAAACAAAGACTGGTATCCCTGATATGTGGGTGCAAGCACAAAATCCTTAGTTGTAAGGTGAACTGAGCAGCATTCATGTTATATTTCTTTTTATCTGAAAGCAACTGTGCTGTTATAAGGTAAATCCCTTAACAGGCTCTACTGTAGGAGTTTAATAATTGTTTGATAGTCCTTTAGTCATGCACGTGGCTACTATCCACACGATCTTCTTCCCTCTCCAGAACCAGATTTGGCAGTCCCACAGGACTGCGAGCTTCAAGGCTGTCTCTTGCCTGCAGGCCAACAATCTCTAGGCTTAGCTCTAGCAAGGAGGGGGGAGGGGATGGTGAAAAAGTTATCCAACAGAATAGAAAGATAATAAAAGAAGGACTCAGGGGGTGAGGTCTGGGAGAATAGAGTCTCACTTTATTCATGCCAGCAGTGTGCTTATATGCCATAAGTTACTGTGCTCTGGGCAAGGAAGTGGGGGGCAGGAAGAAGGGAGGGGTGAGCCACCTTGGCTCTAATGGGGGGGGCTGCAGAGCTCCTGTTTGTACAACAGGTAAACTAGAGGTGACATTTTTTGCTTAATGCCTCAAGGGAAGGGGCTATCCGGTCTTGGAACTTTGCAGAGATAGGCGAAGCAAGAAAATATTGTAATACCCCAAACCTTCCAGAGATACAGACAACTCACAGAGGCAACTGAAGACCCACAGAGATATCAGATAACTCTCCTCAGAGGTCTTATGGGACAGGTCTTACAAGTTCTTGCCTCAAGCCAGACAAAGTTTCATTCCTACAACCTACCACTATTTTCATACTTTGTAATTTTATTATATGGGGAGAGGGTATGTATGCAATTTTAGAGTAATATAAAATTAAAGTAGAAAATGTTAATTCCTAAACATATTTTGGAACTAACATGCAGGTTAGTTTCAGACTATCATAATTTTGGTGTAGGTGTAATGTATATATATAGGCATATTTTGGAGCAATACAAATTGAAGGGAATAACAACAAAACAGCAAAAGGACTGGGTCAAAGAACTGACTGAAACAGTAAACTTCTGTTGGAATTTTAATGAGGAATGAGGATTGTGTTGAATCTACAGATTGCTTTTGGTAGGATTGCCATTTCATAATATTAATTATACTAATCCATGAGCATAGTAGGTCTTTCCACCTTCTGGTATCTTCATCAATTACTTTCTTCAATGTCTTGAAATTCTTATTACACAAATATTTTCCTATTTGCCTAAATACACACACACACACACACACACACACACACAACACTATATATATATATATATATATGTGTGTGTGTGTGTATATAATATAATATATATATATATATATATGATTTTTGAGACAGGGTCTCCCTGCAGCCCCAGTTGGCCTGGAACTTGTTATATATACCAGGATGGTCTTGATCCACCTGCTTCTGCCTCCTGAGAGCTGGGATTAAAGCCATGTCTGGCCCCAAAATTATTTTTGGAGGCTATAGTAAATGAGATAATTTCCCTAGTTATAAAAAGCATTTAACTGCAGTTACCCTATAATGATGGAACAATGTTCATACCAGATACCACAGGCCAGCAAATAAAAGTCCAAGGCAAGGAATGGATTCCCTCTTTTTGCGTTGTTAACCAGAGGGTTCCCTTAGACCTTCAAACAATAATGCATATCGCCATTGTTGTTGGTTATCCTCTAGAACTTGTTGGTAAAATCCTGTTGCTGTAGGCACTGCATACTTGAGTGGTGGATCAAACATAAAGAAATCAATCTTGCACTGACCTAGAAGCTTCATCTCTACTGGCTAGTTCTCCTAATGGTAGCAATAGTGAAAAGCAGTCTTCAGTTTTACCCACCTATGAGCCCTCAGAGCTACAGTAACAACTGGACCAGAAAGATAAGCCTATTAGTGCAATAGTGGCACAAACGTTATGTGAGAAATCAAGCACGGTCTGAATGGATTTAGGTCTGTTTCCTGAAATGGACCCTATATCTGGCACTTAAATTATTGATGCCAAGAACCTGTGGCTAGAGAGGTCCGGGTGCATCCATCAACTCTTACCAGAGAAACTTATTATTTCAGCAGATGGTAATTAACAGATATCTACAACTGGTTAATGTACAGAGAATAAAAGACTCCAGAATATTCAACCCTAAATAGGACACATACATCACATCTTCTGTAGGAAGATTCTCTTGCTATGAGCAGGTACAGTGTGGTTCTGCTAAGGGAAGTGGAGCACAGTGGCCACCTGTGGTCACTGTGGAGAACTGACCCCTCAGTGCAGAGGTCAGTTGGTTACTTTCGTAACTCAACCTGAGAGGTACTTTCAACTCCTGTCCTTAGCCTGGGCAGCAGAACACCTCTTGTCTGGCAGTGCTTTCCCACCTGCCCAAAGACTGCTGGTCCCTGGACAGGAATTTCAGGCTGATGGCCCATCTTCAACCTACACCCACTCACAATTCACTCCACAGGTTGGTGACCTGATTGGTCTCTGTCCAACGGAGCTTACCAGGTTGGTGGTCTGATAGACCCCCATCCAACCCGCTAGCCATTGACACTCGAAATCCAAGCCTACTTCAGCCTGTACACATGCAAAATAATGGACCAGGAATTCTGTGTAATGATGATAATAGAGAATTCAATTTATTGTTTGCTGCAAGTCACTTTTATAAACAAAGTGACATCATCTCCCAGAGCCAATCATAGACCTCCAGTCTCACACCACTATATACTGCTGCTCCATCCAGCATCATGTGCCTGGGCCACATTGCTCCCTCTTGTTGGGGTGGGGTCAGAGGAATCCTATGATTCCCACATTATGCCCTGAGAGATGCTAGCTGAGAACTAGCCCCTAATTCAAACTGGATCTTCCCACAATCCTCTCCTTCCAAGGCTCAAGGATCATTGTAGAAAGAGTGGCAGGAAGATTGTAAGAGTACAGGTGGTGGATAAATACAAGGAAGCTGTGTTTTCCAGACACTACAGAGCAGTTGATCATGTGGATCCATAGTCCTTGTGAGAGCATACAACAAGGTGTGTACAAACGGAAGCCAGACAAACCCCTGCATAAATCAGGGAGTGGGCAAGAAGCTGCAGCCATAGCATCAGCAGTTATTGGAAATTAATAACAGCTAGGAAGGAGGGAGGGAAGGAGGGAGGGAGAGAGAGAGGGAGGGAGGGGTATGGGGAGGAGAGAGAGAGAGAGAGAAAGAGAGAGAGAGAGTTTTCTATAAAGTTGTGATACCAGGTACATTGACCAGGCTCCATGAGATAGACCTACACCCTACAGCTTTTGGAGAATACAAATTAGACTTAAAAATAATAGAGAATATGAATTGAGGGGGAAAGGTTATGGTTATGGATCTGGAAGGAAATGGGGGTAGGGATTTGAATATGATCAAAATACATTGTATATCATTTTCAAAGAATCCATAAAAATTTTGTTTGTTTTTGAGATAGGGTGTCCTATAGGCCCAGCTGGCCTAGAATTCTCTATGTAGACCAAGGCAGCCTTGATCTCACA
Source organism: Rhizomys pruinosus (assembly GCA_009823505.1). NCBI lineage: Eukaryota > Metazoa > Chordata > Mammalia > Rodentia > Spalacidae > Rhizomys > Rhizomys pruinosus. Next base: position 5,788,670 of record VZQC01010238.1, on the reverse strand, counting down.
GAGATCTGTCTGCATCTACCTCTCCAGTGCTGAGAACGAAAGCTTATGGCACCACGTCCTCCCTAAAAATATTATTTTTTTAAAAAAATTTAATAGAATCTCAAGAATTACCTGAGCATGACTCATCACAAATCCAATGATGTAAAGTTCTTAACTCATATGAAGGACTTTGCTTCGATAAAAGAGCTCTGCTTTACACAAGCCTATCAAAGAAGCATTTTGCATTACAAGGTAGACATGAGCTTCTTGTAGGCCAGGGCAGAATGTGAGGGTTTAAGAAGATGTGTTTAGGTGTCAGGTTGGCAGGAGGTAGAATTACAATGAATGGTGTTTAGTATCTTCTTCATTAGATGGAGAAGTGTTTAGTAGACTATGAAGCTTACCTCCAGCATGCCTGGGGGCTTGTACAGTGAGAATTACTTGATAGGGGAAGATCTGCCCTAAATGTGTGGCCTTCTCACAAGTAGAAAGCCCCAGTGAGTGAGAAGAAAATTGCCCAGCCATGAAGAGAGACACTATCACTTCCACCTTGCCCTGATGGACTGAAACTCTGAAACTGCACACCAGAATATATTTTGCCTCCTTTAAGCTGGAGAAAAATATGCCCACAAAGGACTGGGAGTCAGATCCCTGGTAGCAAGAGACAGGAGAAAGAAGCTCCAAATAGATAAATGTACATTACACATTTAAGATGGCCTCCACCTGCTGGCTGGGAGAGAGTTTATCTTCTTTAAGGGAGAGATTCTAGATAGGTTGACTAGACCCCAGTGGATGAACTTATACTGAGAGATGTCTGGATACACTAACTTGACTTGATAGGACTTAACATATATAACATGAAATCTGGTGGGGAGGCCATAAGGGGTGGGGGTGGAAGAGAGGGTTTTATATGAAATGCACAAAACCAAAAATATACACAAAAATAAAAAAATTTAAATGTAAGAAGTCCAACTTTCAGATTCTCCTCTCACTCTAAAACTAAAACTTAGAGGGTCCCCCCCACCCCCTTCCAGAAGAAACTGTTTGGCAGGACTTTTAAAACTCCCACCAGAGGGCTTCTGTGTCAGGAGCCAGTCATATATCTTGTGTTTGTACTATCCAATCTCTTATGATAACTCAAATCAGCCAATTCTGAGAGAGAAAGGGAATTCATGCACATATAAAACTCTGATCCCCCATATAGACTCTGACACCATCTTTAGGTTCCCCTTACCCAAGAAAGGTTGTCTCTATGTGTTTTGCTGTGTGTGTGTGTGTGTATACACGTGAGTGCTTTTGATTTCAGCAAAACTTGGCTGAGTGCTGAGACCTTGCTTTTCCTGCCTTTTGTTATTTAAATTAGAGGGGAAAAATAATCCCTTCTTGGGATCCTAGATAATTTCACCTTGACAGAATCACCTGGAAACCTATGGGTATATAAATGATAAAGGCATCAGCACATTTTATTCCAGAACATGGAGTCACCTCAACATAAGTAGCTATACAAAATCATAAAGAAAACATCCCAAGAATTCATAGTGGCACACAAGTTGAACAATTGCAAACACTGAAAGAACAAAGTCAATAAGTCCAAACAAAGTAAATATTCTAGACATCAAGACTACTAGTCTCTGCTATACACAGTAGCAGCCCCTCCCAGATCCAAACCTGACAAGGTATTCTTCCATTATTTAGTGGAACTGGGAAGGGATTGAGTCCAACAGTTATCTCACATATTTATAAAATAAAATAAATGCAGATTATGTCTATTCATTCAGCTTCTAGAAGATTTCCTACAGCATAATGAAACAGAAACATGAACCAGAAGGTGGAAGAGATAACATGTTGAATGGCATAAATTATAAGACTTTTAAACTTTTTTAAAAGGTTCCAAAGAAATGAATGTTATTGACATCTTACAATGGAATCTGGTTGCTGTTTGGTCACCCTTTATTTCCTTTTGCATTTCCTTGTGTCTATCCAGGAGTCATTTCTCTCCTCCTTTAAGAATTCCAGTTAATATTTCCTGCATAGCAAGACTCACAGTAAAGGATTCCTAGTCTTTGCCTACAAATATTTCTAATTCATATATAATGAATTTTATAATTTATTTTTTGTCTTTTGTTTTAAATAGTTCTACATTGCCAGGCACGGTGGTGCATGCCTTTAATGCCAGCACTCTGGAGGCAGAAGCAGGCTGATCTCTGAGAGTTCAAGGCCAGCCTGGTCTACAGAGCGAGCTCCAGGACAGCTGGGACTAAAGGGAGACCCTGTCTCAAAAAGACAAAAAATAAAAAGATAAAAAGATAAATAAAATAAATAAATAGTTCTACTAAGACAGAAATAGAGGCTTTTGTTAGCTGAGATGTAGTTTATCTGGGCTTGGTTTCACAGACCTTCATGGAATTTGAATTAAACTGCCTTATCAGTCACTCGAATCTTGAACACAGTAGTTAGCAGAGTTAGCACTCATTTGAAGTCTTGCCTTGTTTCCTAAAGTATTCTATTTCAGCCAACAGGGGACTTCCGTGGTCATTTCATCTGGGGCAAGTCTCCTGGTATATCTGGGGTTTTGTGTGTGTGTGTGTGTGTGTGTGTGTGTGTGTGTGTGTGTGTGTGTGTGAATTCTAGTGACTGTACATGAGAAGTATAAAGGGCTCTACATGAGGCCTTTAGAAGCCATCCACCTTATTTTCTGACCAATAGGCAGATTCTGGCACATCATCTCTGCTTTGAGAGCATGCACGGGTTTGGATGCTCTGAAGTGCGGACACATGGCCTAGTGGGTAGAACCACCTGCATAGTATGCTTACGAGGCCCTCTCCTTGGAGATGACCTTACTGAAACCATTGTCTCACCAGTGATAAGCCTGCTGAAGACTATTGGATTTTCATTTTTGGCTTAGGGCCAAGTCTCTTGCTGTGACTATCTTCTAATGCCTGAAAGGGACATGGCCCCTTCTGATAGCACTTCCCAGAGAGTTTCCTATACTCATTATCCTAGGATACTTGAAGCTGAAGGGCCTCACAAGTCTGTGCTTCCTCTTTTTGATTCCTAAATACCAATACCATGCAATTAATAAAGCTTCTGATTTTTCTGCCCTTTCTCATTTTTCTTCAGCCTTTGCTCCATCAACCTTAATTGGCATCTGACCCAAGAGAAACACAACTTGTAAAATAACAGGCTATACATAATGAACTTTTGATCACTGAAGACTTGGGCCGAGTTATAGTTTCTCCAGATTGTTTCTTAGTGAGCATTTGGGTTTTTTTTTGTTGTTGTTGTTGTTTTGTTTTTTTTGTTTTTATTTTTTAATGCTTTTATTGATGTTTTTTGTATTTCAGGCATAATTTTTCAGTTCGGTTTAGGCATATTTCCCTTTCCCTCCCCCCACCCCAGATCTTGCATTCTGCCGTAATGTGTACTCAGTGAGATTATTGGTCTAACTCCCTTCATTAGAACTAAAAGTTGAAGTCCCAAATTTCATGAGTTACTCACAACACAAATCGGAAAACAGAGAGAGGGTGAAGGTGTCCCTAAAGGTGTCGGGAGAGAGACACATGATGGCAGCATCCTCCAGTCCCTCCTATCCATGGGTAATGGCTATGACTTTCAACAATGCCACACCGTGCTGCTTTGTCAATAGCTACTTGATTGATAGCTGATCCAACCAGCTTACTGAGCCTTTTTGAATTTAGGTTTGCCTCTGGCAAATATACCTCCCCACCATGAAAATCCTTCTTAAATTCTGGATCCGTTTCATAATTTTCTCACGGTTCTTCAATCGATTTAGTAATTTATTGTCATACCACATGTTAACGATTTAAATTCCTTGTTATGTTGATCAAAGTAGCACAGGAAAATCTAAAGTCTCAGAACCCTCCTGACTTTTAACATTCCATTCATGCAAGTGGTCATTGCTTGGTGTTAAGTAATGTGCTCTTTATTTATTTCCCGTTTCTTGAAAGCAGTTTCTATTTTCACATAAGTGACCCTGAAGGAACTTTATTAAAAGGAAAAAAAAGAAGACTGCTTTCACTTTACTTTGTAAAGCTTTCCCCTAAGCTTCTGTCACATAATACAGATGGATCATTTTATATATTCAGCACTGAAAACAAATCTCTCTAAGTAATCTCTTATTCGTTGATGACTTAAGACAAAAACTAAGTGATTAACAAGGCTATAAACATGGGCCTGAAATTGTATTCATGAAAATATGTCATTTCTTATAAATCTTACCACTGCTCAGACCTGTCTCTACTGAACTATAAGGAGATGTTACTTTCCAGAAGCTCTGGCTGGCAGTGGAGTTTCAGTGGAATATATAATCTTCTGACCATAACTTTTTAGAGTTTGCTATGAAACATTAAATATATATTTATTTATTTTTATAGAAGTTGAAAGTTTCCATCTAAGTTATCCTTAATGGGAAATACTAGTCATTTCCTGGTCTTTTAAGCTTGGCTCAAATGCTTTCCCTTGACCCCACTTCAGTGAACATCAAAGCTACAAATTTGCTTTTTCTGGTAACAAATTAATCCTGTCTATGCAGCTGTTCTTCCCCAAATTCTGCTTTAGCTTCATTTTTCTGACAAAGAGTATATGTTTTCTCTACCACTTTCTCATACATACTGAATATTTTCACAACAATGCTAAATTAGTTAATTGTCATCATAATTTTGACTGAGCATAAAAAAAACACTAAGTCAAAAGAGTCATTTTACTGGCCTCCAGCTGCACAGTGCTGAGTTTTCTTTCCTGTTTATATTCTGTCAGGTGACGTTTTTAACACATCAAATTTAAGTTTCATTCCTAACAATAAGGAACAAACATCCTTTCTATAAAACACTCAAGAATATGTAGGTACATGTGAGAAAAAATATTCACTGAATATTTATAAATATGTAAAGATAAACGAAGGAATGTAATAAGAAATCTTCCAGATGCCTGAAATAGAGATGCACCTGCAAACCAGCAGTGCTGGGAGGGGAGTCTGGCGAGTCAGAACAATGATGTTTCTTAATCATGGCTTTAGCAAGACACAAGGAAAAGCATCATCTCCAGACAGAGCTATAAAGTAGACTTCAGATATAGAAAACTCACCTCCCCTGTTATGAGCTGGATTATATTACCACAAATGGAAATGTGGAAGGCAGGATCCCAGCTCTCTCACAATGATACTAGAGTCGGAAACAGAGCCTATGAAGAGGTAGGTCAACCTGAGACAGTCCATGGGGAAAATTCTTCTTTTTTTTTTTTTTTTTTTTTTTTTTTTTTTGGTCTTTTAAGACAGGGTCTCCTGTAGCCCCAGACTGGCCAAGAACTCACTCTGTAGACCAGGGCGGGCCTTGAACTCACAAAGTCCACCCTGCCCTCTGCCTCCCAAGTATGGAAAATTCTTCTATAAACTGCAAGACCCAGCTGAACATGGACCTGAGCACATTCCCATGCTAGATATTATATTCAAAGACATAAAGTGCTACTGACTGGCCCTCCGGGGGTGGTGGGCTTCCAGGATCCTCTTGGCAGGAAAAACACAGGGTCGGTGAACAGCGTGCAGAAAGAAAAACTAAGAGAAGTTTTCCGAATCCGCAGCACTTTATTGAACTGGGGCAGTGATTATATAGTAGTCTTAGGAGAGGGCAGAACAAAGGAGTTGGCAAATCTTCACAATTACATAGGTAGGTAAAAAATCAAGATTTACACATTAACTGAAAAGCTCAGAGCACTAAGAGCAGGAAACTAAAACATTACAAAGTTTAGTTAGGAAATGAACTTTTTTCTGTGAAGTAAAATGTAGAAATCTTAAGATAACCTGTTACAAAGGAATAAAAATTTAAGAAGAAAAAGGACCATCAATATTTTTACAAGTCATAATTGAAAAGTCACAGCACACCGAGTAGTAATTACTATGTCACAGTTCAAAGTTCTTTAGCAGCAGATATTGGTCCTATGTCTTCATTTTGAGGCTAGAGTAAACATATCTTGATATCCTAAAGTTAATAGTTTCTTTTAAGTTTCTATTAAAGTAAAAACCTTATTCCTATAATATCCTAAGTTACCTATTAGTTTTTCTAACTCTAACTGCTAATTTAAAGTTTTAATCTTTACTGAAAACTAAGAGCTGTTCCGACTGCTTGATCCAGCTAACAGTTTTGTTTTTGTCAGGTAATTGGCTGGTGTAAAGTAATTTACTTTCTGTCTGGCTTTGCTGGGAGTGTCAGGACTCAGACATTTAGTGACTGCATAAAGCTAGGAAAACTGTTTAATCTGTCTCTTTACTTAAATAGAGAAATGGGATTAAAGAATCTTTTTATTTTGATTGTTAAAGAGGAGTTTTTACTCTATTTTAAGTGGAATGATGTATTTTGTTCTTTGCTACACATATCACTGGGACTTCTTTTTCTTTAGAGACAGTCATAGAGACATTACCTCTATATAATTGTTTTGTTTTCCAGTTTAGCACAGGTCTTTACATTGCAATGTATATTACGAGAGAAATCTATTACTTAAGATTTACAGAAAATTCTTGCTGCCAGGAAAAACCCTGTGCCCAAGAAAGGCATTTTAATTGTCAGTTCTTGGCACATTCAAATAGTTTATTTTGTATCTATAAGCTGGCCTTAAGAAAAGATCTTTTTATGCTCAGTATCATGCTAAGTCCAACACCAGAAAAACGTAAGATCCTAGGAGAGCATCTCAATCTCGGGGGTGATTTTAGCCGAGTGTTCTGCCAGGGACCTCCAGGGGGTCGAGCCCCCTAGGACATTGCTCCCCCGCCTGCCTTGAACATGATTTCTCATATTGTTTACACAGGCGACACTGGAGTGGGTGTGGCAGACGTGGAGGTGGATGCCGCAATAAAGCATAGAATGAAATACTCTAATATATAGCTCATAGAAGTTGAAAAAGGAAAGTAAAAGTAATCATAATTCTTACTTGACTGGGAACTTTATGAACTACAGTAATGACTGGCTTGCCAAGATATGCCCATTAGTATTATAGTGGAATGGATATTACAATTCCACCTTACCAGATGGAACCCATAACTGGCAGTGTTACTGAGGCCAAGAACCTGTGGCTAGATAGGATATTGGTAGGGGAGAACCTCCTATTAATATTGCAGTTAATGGACACAGTATAAAATGAAACCTAATGACTTATCGTTATACCCATAGATTAGTGCATCCCTCAACCCTTATCAGAGAAGCGTATATCTTTTTAATATTTTATTTATTATTTTTATTTTGTATGTATGAGTGTACTGCCTATATGTATGAAAGTGCATCTATGTCATGCAACGCCCATGGAGGTCAGAGGAGGACATTAGATCTCCTGGAACTGGAGTTACAGAGTGGGTGCTGGGAATCAAACCAGAGTCCTCTGCAAGAATAACCAGTGTTCTTAATCCTGACCTATCTCTCTAGTCTCCCATAGAAGCTTATTCTCGGCAATTAATGAAGAATCCCATAACTGGTCAACATGAAAAGAATAAGAGACTGTCAAGTTCTCACCCTCACACAGGACGTCTATATCACATTTTTTTTTTCTCAAGGTTCAGGGACCTTCATGGAAGAAGAGAGCACAGAAAGATGGTAAGGGCCAGAAGTGGTGGAGGACTACAAGGAAGCTATTTTCCAGATAGCAAGGAGATTGCACATGTGAACTCACAGTAACTGTGACAGCCTGAACAAGAAAGAAGTGAACAAACTCAAGCCAGACAAAAATCCCACCATGGGGGTGGTGAGACAAGCATGAGATCCCACCCTGAGCTGAGGGGTCATTATCATTTTGTAGCTACAGGAACAGGAAGAGTCAGTTTTCTTTAAGGGGGTGAACATTGGTCTGTTGACCACAATCCAGGCAGCTTCTACACCCAAGAGTATTTGAACAACACAAATTGGACTCAATGGCTGGAAAATGAACATGAAATCAGGTGGATAGGGAGGAGGGGGTGGATCTGGGCAGAGTCAAGGGAGAGGAGAAATATGATAAAAATACATTATATAAGTTCTCAAAGAATTAACAGAAATATTTTTTAAAACTAAGATGAGGTTACATAGAAAAAATAGTACTAGCAATAAAGTTTGTGATTTTTTTCACCCCAAGTGAAATATTTCAGAAAAGACTTTCTCAATTAATTACTTCTATTTCACAATATACTATTTTCTAGATCCTTCTGTGACTACTGTTAATAGTTAACTTAAAGAAAAAGAGAATGAGAAAAAAATAATATGTAAATTGTTAAGAAATTCCCAAATTAGTACAATAAAAATTCATAGATTCAGGAGGGTGAACATGTCTGAAACAGAATATTATCAATAAATGCAAGCCTATCTGCTTCAATAAATAGAGTTGAAAGAAAAACAATAAAGACATATACAAAAAAATCTACAAAATAATTTCAAAGTTAAAGGTGATCCTTTAATTATCTTGAAAATTTCTCAGTGACTCCCATTACTTAACAGAAATAAAAACATTCATTCTGGCATGCATGAATTTCTGAAACTAGATTCACTCTATCCAATTTTAGTTTTCTAAGCCTTCCTTGAGTTTTAAACAGTAGCTTAAACACGTGTGTTCTAAACAGAATCCTCATTTACCATCTAGAGTATCCTGCTGTCTTACAACCACTTATAATATTACCCAGGATGACCATCACAAGATAATCTTACTTCCCCCTGAGACCTTGCTTGATTTCTCAAGCCCACACTCTGTCACATCACACAGTGCCTGTCATTGTTCTTATGGGTGGTTATGTGTCTCCTTGCTCAACTGCATGTTGCTAAAAGACAGTTACAATGACAATGGTTTAAAGCTATGGTTTTCACAGTTGGATCTAATAGATTCATAAGAGTCAGGGTCACAAATCATTTCTAACTCTTCCTTTTTTGCTTGAAAATATATTAAGAATCAATAAGGATGCATTTCATTTTATATGTTAAAGATTTTAACCATAAGAAATCTAATAAGGATATAATCTCATATAACCAATAAATCTATCTTAATATGAAGTTTTCTGTTATTCCCTTAATTGAAAATAGCTAATAAAATCTTCATCAAATGACAGCATTTAGAAACTTCTTTGTATCTCAGTTTCCCTACTTTTGACCCTAGTATTATGGCAGAGGAAGATAAAATTAATTCCTAGTAACATTTAAAGTAATCAAATCACAGCTAACGTTTATTCCTATTTTCTTATTTTTAGCATCTGAAATAAGCCATTTAAAGTGTTTTGAATATGCAGACTACTAATTTGTTATGGCTTAAGTCTAAAATTAAACATCTCCCCAAAGTTCCCTATCTTAAGGGTTAGTTGTCACCCAATGAGCATTGGAATGGTGATTTGATCATGAGAACACTGCATCCTCAGTCATAGTTAAATGGACAGGTAAGATTTGAGGCCTGGGAATTGGTTCCTACGGCATGACTTTGAAGATGCATGTTAACCCCAGCTGTCATTCTCATCTCTCCCTGCTTCCCACCTTTGATCCATGCATTCCCCATCATGCACCCATTTTCCTATTACTAAAGCAATGCAAATTAACTAAAAAAAATTAACCATTTTAATGGAAGGAAATAACTTAGAAATGTTACTCCCTCAATTAATCACTGCTAACATGCTGATACACATAGTCCTTTAAGGCTTTTCCTAAATATAAGCACCCTTCCCTAATTGAGAAAGTCTTTGTATATGTATAGTCTATATAATTTTCAAATCCATATTCAGAGATTTAAGATAGAAAATAATACAAAAGATAATTGATTTAATGATAGTATGTGCCACAATATAAGAAACATATATCACATGACATAAATTTTAAAAATAAAGGAACTCATGACCTAAGTTCCATGCAATCATAATAACAATTACCACAACATGTTCAATTACCTTAACAATTACTTTACAGTTCTGCTTTATAGTGTGAAAAAAAATTCACTTAACCAGTCTCCAAGTAGAATTCCCATCATGAAAATAGCTTAGCTGCTGTTAAGTGTTGTTCCCATATCAACAAACAGATTTCAGAATTTGCAGTATGTTTAAAAAACATTTGCTTACCTTCTTCTAGGAAAATGAATAACCAAGGGGCTCAGGCATAATCACTCACTCAGTTCCTCTACACAAACCTACCCCATACATATCTCACCTGCCACAACTGATGAGACCAATGTTTGTTATCAGAATCTTTAAGGACCAAAGCTAGCCAGTATATCAAGTGTGGTTCATTGTTCGGGCTTTTTACTGGAAACTCGTCTCAGAAAGGGAGTCACATCACTATGTAGACTATCATGTAGATTCAGAGTAGAGGCTCAGAGTTGAAATATGGATCCAGTGCAATTCAAATCAAAATCAAAAGATCCTGGATTGGGAGTGTATTAACTGCATGTAAGTGAGCACATATTGTACAGTGCCCATGGAGGTCAGATCTCCTAGAACTGAAGTTCTGGACAGTTGTTAGTTACCTTGTGGATGCTGGAACCAAACCTGGGTCCTCTGCAAGACCAGTGCTCTTAACTTCTGAGCCATCTCTCCAGCCCCTAACAATAACATTTTGTGGGGATAAAACACAATAAAATAATATCACCATGATCTATAAAAAAACTTTCATTTTCTAAGCCTAATGAATTCTGCTACCCAAAGACATTCTATATCAAGTTCACTTCTTTCTGTTGCTTTGAGGAATACTTACATCTCTTTTGGGTTGAACTATTTTCAGTGTGTTTTTGCTTTTGCAAGTAATGTCTGAACATGGTATAAGATAGAGAAAAAAGATGAGATATCCTTCTGAATTATAGATTAGTGGAGATTCAAGAAAATATCTCAAGAAACTGGAGAGGAAAATGAAAAAGTAAAAGAGGGGGAGATAAAGAGAAGGAAATCCTCCCTATGCCAAGATACTTGTCTCAAACTGCTATGATCAAGGAAGAATACTGCAAGACTCCAGGATCACTGCTTCCTAAAGAATCAGATACTTTGCCTAAAACAAGCTGCAAGTCCAGTATCCCTGCTGCAGTCAGCACTTCAAACCTCATTTTAGTTTTTATTGCCTCGCTGAACTTCCAGAGACTGAGGCAGAGTTTATGCATAGAATATCTTTAATTTTTAATTTTTGAGAATTTCATACATGAGTGCTGAATTTACATCATTCCTGCTCCCCCTCTCTCCCCTCCAACTCTTCCCATGCCCCCCCAAATCCTTCTTAATTTCATGACTTCTACTTTGATAATGATGATGATGATGATGATGATTCACACATATACACATATTATCTATTAAGTCCATTTAATGGTACCCATGTGTACATGTGTTCAGAACTGACCACTTGGGATTGGATAACCTATCAGGGAGCTTTTCCCTGGAGAATTCTTCAGGGATTCTCCCTTCCTCACCATCCACTAACTGCCTGTAACTCTCCACCTAGAGGTGGAACCTTGTGAAATTTCCTCCATCCACAATGGCATGTTGTTGCAACCTCCCCAGTCCAGCCGGAGGGGTTCAGATCACAACCGAGGAGTTGGGGTGAGAGACATGGAGTCAACACACAGACACTGGGAGTCCGGTGAAAGCAAGCAGATAGCGAGCTGCTGCAGACTTGCTTATTCAGGGGAAAGTAGGGGTGTATATGGTCTGCTCTGCTCCTTCTGTGGATGTGCCAGACTTGCTGATTATTGGGAAATTTCTCATTGGCCCAGGTCACTGACTCAGCTGTTGCCATGGTTAGCTTCCAGGAACAGGTTAAGCCTGTTCGGCAGGTGCATAACACTACATAGCATGTCAATGGTGTCATTATTCAGGTCTTGTTTAAGCAATCAGATTGTTGGGGTTTCCTGGGTACAGCTTTCCTATCTGTCTAAAACCCTTAGCTAGCAGCAAACATCCTGGTTCTCTAAATCTTACAACCTATCTGACCCTTCTCCCATGATATTCCCTAAGCCTTAGGTGTAGGGGTTACATTATAGATATATCAGTTGGGGCTAAGCACCCCATGGCCACTTACTCTCTGCAATTTAATCAGCTATAGAACTTTGTAATAGTCTCCATCCATAGTGAAGAGTTCCTTTAAGGACTGGTGAGAGCTACACTTATCTTTAAATATAAGGATACGTATTTAGAACATAGTAATAAATTACATTGGTTTAGGAAAGTGCTAGCACTGATTCTCCTCTAGAGTCTATGATTTCTCCAGCCCTGGGTATATGACCATATTTACAATACCAAACAGGAATTCCCTCCACAAAGCAGCATTGATTCCTCAAGTCCACTCCCTCAAGTCTTATTATATAACTGTCGATTATCCACAAGATAAAACTGCCACTTATTTCATCAATATAGTTATTTTGCTGGTCTGGTTAGTATTGTAGCACATAAATCTTATAATGGGTAGAACTATTGATTGAGCTCCCGTGACAATTTATGTAGCACCTTCTGATGCTATGAGAGCTGGTCCACACGGAAGAAGATTTCAGGGCATTTCCAGCTCAATTTTTCTAAGTCCTGTGTCCAAAGTGTGTAGTGCCTTCATCAATAGGGTTTTATCTTCAAGTTCTGGGAGGCAATCATGGACTATGGCCATAGCCTATATTATTTGGGCGGGGGGGGGTCCCTTTGACTACTCTGATCAACAGTTGGAAGGGACGTTTCCCTCCCTGGCACTGAATTCTTGTAGATAGCCTTCAGCTATACATGCACAAACAAGTAGATCACATATGCTTCTTAAGTACGCCTGTAAAATAAGACATTTCCCTTGGCTTTTTCCGACATCCTCAATATTTTTCCTCCTTGCTATCTCTCCTGACCTTGTTCTCCCTTAGCCCTCTGCTGCCAAAGTCTCCCCGTTTTTCCCATTTCCCCCTTGAGGGAGCCCGTGTCTTTTCTCTCTTGTCTCCAAATGCTTATAATTGTTTCTGAACTCCGTATTTTGGATTTTCAAGAACTTAAGCTATTGAGCTTTCCATTAGAACTTATCTGTCCCTACAGGGGCAAACCTGAGTCTCATCACACTGCTTTACCAGCAGAAATATCAGCTGCTTTCTTTCCTTCTTCCAACTTTCATATCTTTCTCATTTCTGGTAGCTTTTTTTTTTTCATTTGCCAATGCCATGAAATGATTATTTTGTCCACCATTTCTTCAAGGGTTGATAGTTTTAACCCTCCTGAGGGTTGGTCTAGTAAAAACTACTTGGTCCATCAGAAATAGTGGCAGATACCTACAAACCCATCAATCAGAAGTTAGAGGGAAAAGGATCAGGAGTTCAAGACTAGCCTATACTACAGAGAGCACTTGTAGCCATCCTGGGCTATGTGAGATTTTGTTTCAAAGTGAAACAAATCCAAAATAAAACTTATATGTTTGTACTGGATGCAGAAGACAGAAAGTTCAGCATTTCCAGACTTATGGGTCTTCTTTGTTTTAATATATCAATATCTGAAATCTTAATTTCTGAAGTAACTAAGTAATCATTTTCATGATGCATACATATTAATAGAATATTTTATGAACCTAAGCACACTTTTAAATGTCATTCTATTCCCCTCTAATGTGAAGTACAACTTGGATGACTACATATATCTTTCACAACTGAAATTGCTTATTCCACAAAAGTGTATTAGAGAGCAGCCAATGGATTTTAAGCCATGCTGCCTTGAGTCTTACAATGTTAAATAATACAAGGGCAACAAATTCATGCTATGAACTTGAAGAACAGAATTGGTTCATATATTTTAACAGTCAAGGAAACTCCAACTACCATTTGGCTACTCTGGACAGATTACCTCTGAAAATCAATGAGGAAAGTGCCACAAAAATAAAATCCATCATAAAATCTTAAGACTCAGCCAAAAAAGAGTAAAAATAATAAGTGATAAATGGACTAGAGGTAAAGTGAGATTAAGGACAGCTGGGGCTGCATGAAGATCCTGTGTCAAAAAGACCAAAAAAAAAAAAAAAAAGAAAAGAATTTAATAATTGTTTTGTTCTACCAACATGTTGGTAGAGTATAGAAAACCTAGAGAACTTTACATAGCTTATACTGAGGGAGGTGTTTCTACCATGGGTGTGCAAGGACAAGTTCATTTCCTGGAATCTGCAGAAGAAAGGCCTATAGAGAGGGCTGACCACAGTGAACTGCAAGTCACAAAAACCTAGAAAGAGTAGAGATAATTTCATTCTTTTTCTCTTCCAGTCTCCTACTGCTCCTACAGGAAGAGCTGGACTGGAAGAGAACGGCTTCCACAGCTTCTTGGTGTCCTCCCAACTTATCACCTTCACAAACTCCTGTGACAGCACGCCCCTGACAGGAAGATGAAGAGTGGTTATGTTAGGCTGAACATAAAAAGACTGGCACAGAAGCTCTGAAAATATTGTCATCCTGAAGAATAATAAATAGATAAAAGAATATATAAATAAATACAAGAGCACACTTCTAAAATGCATTTACTACATCAACAGGAAGAATGTTTCAAAATACGTTTAATTTTCTTAGCAGGCCATGAAAAACATCCATCTTTATGAAACAAAAAGTTCATAAGGAGAAAAAAGAGAGGCAGGCAGAGCTAGCTACCTAGTCAATAAAGAAATACTCAAAACTAAGGGCATAGAAGAAAGAACAATAACAAGGACAAATGATATATTAGAAAGTCAAATATGTTCTAGTCAATGTGGAACATTAGCTGGAAAAACCTTTGCCTTTCACCTTGAATGTCAAATTATATTTTTATGTTAGTATTCATTGACATGTGTTACAATTCATTGACAGAATGTAATCAATAATGTGTAAATGTAAAGCAAGCTCAAAGATTAAAGTGAGAGATCAATAGAGCCAGAAAATTAAATAGTGATAACCAAAACAAATGTGTTATAAGCATCTCAATTTGATAAGCAATAATGTCTGTTTATTTGCAAAATTTTCCCAAGGTGCTTGTAGGGGCCAAGAAACTCAGTAGGAGTGGGAGATGGCACTGAGCTTCCTAAATAAAAGTAAGTTCTACACAAGTTCTCATCTACTTTTCAAAGACTATAGAGACTGCTCACAGGAATTGAGATATAAATGTAAGAGTGTTTGATTTCCATGCTCAAGGAACACTTTATTCTGAAGAAAATGGAAGGTCCAAGCTAGTGAATGCCATATGTGAACTTGAAGTTTATTAGTATGTATGCTGCATAGCTTTAGTGTCATCTTGACATACCTGGGTTGAGGGAGCCTCAATTGGGTAATTGGCTCCATTGGACTGGCCTATGGCCACTTCTGTGGAGTATTGTCTTGATTGTTGAGCACTGTGGGAAGGCCCAGCCCACTATGGGTGGTGCCACCCCAAGCAGGTTGTTATGTATAGTATAAGAAAGTAGGCTGGGCATGGGTCAGGGGAGCGAGGCAGTAAGAAACATTCTTCCATGGCCTGTGCCTCAGCTCCTGCCTCCAGGTTCCTGCCCTGTGTTCCTACCTTGGGCTCCCTGAGTGATGAACTCAGGAGGTGTGAGCTGAATAAACCCTTTCCTCCCCAAGTTAGAATTGGTCAGAGTGTTTTGTCACAGCAACTGAAGAGAAACTAGAACAGTATGAAAGACATAAAAAGCCAAGATAGTTCCCTCACAGGGACACTCTCCCCATTTTAGCCACTCAGTCCTCTACCAGAACAAACTTTCACTAGTGACAAGTGTGCAGCACAAATGTCAGCAGTCACTGAGCAAGCAGATGCATTTGGAGTTAGAAGCTGGAAAAATAGGAAAATCTACATCCATCAATCTTTTCACACAAATCTAAGCATACTCAGAAACACATTTACGTTAAATCATCTTAAAGAGAATGCTACAAGGTGATACTGTACAACAGAGAAATTATAGAGAACATTTGTATGTGTCAATCCCAAAGTTCTTGCTCTACAGATTTTATGTAAAGCAAATGTGGGCAACAGCGAATTATATCTCCATTTAATTCAGATGCATTACCATTTTTATCAGATTCTGTAAACCAATGTTGTTTAATATACACATGTTTACTTTTACT